>ML783040.1:24880-36494 GCA_009831015.1 Picea engelmannii | reverse complement strand
ATGTGGATCAAGTTCTCCGCCTACTCTCTCAGCACCAACTTTTCCTGAAACAGTCCAAATGTGCTTTTGGTGCCTCAGAAGTAGAATACTTGGGTCATCTAGTGGGAAAGGATGGCGTCAGGGTGGACCCGAAAAAGATTGAAACTATGCAAGACTGGACACACCCAAAGACTCTCAAAATCTTGCGTGAATTTTTGGGCCTCACAAGGTGTTATCGCAATTTCGTTAAGAACTATGGAAAGATTGCAGCACCTCTCATGGCTCTTCTCAAAAATAACTCTTTCACTTAGACTCTAGCAGTTGCTCAAGATTTTCAAACCTTGAAGATGGCCATGTGCACCACTCCGGTTCTGGCCCTTCCTGACTTCACAAAGACCTTTGTGTTGGAATTTGACACCTCGGGGAAAGGACTCAACGTTGTCCTTATGCAATATGGTCGACCTTTGTCCTTCACTAGCAAGCAACTGTCTGAAAGGAATCTGGGCAAACCCATTTATGAAAAATAAATGTTGTCGATTTTGCATGTCGTTGAGCTGTGGCGTCCTTATCTCTTGGGGAAACGCTTCCAAATTAAGATTGACCATCAAAGCCTCAAGTACTTTCTGGAACAACGCATTTCCTCCCAGGAACAACAAAAATGGGTGACTAAGCTCTTTGGATATGATTATGAGATCATTTACAAGAAGAGAAAAGACAATGTCGTGGTGGATGCACTATCCCAGAAATATGAAGACGAAAGATCCATTTTTTCTCTTTCCTTCATCGTACCTGATTGACTCCAAGTTGTGCGCCAGGAATGGCTTCAAGATCCCAAAAATTCGCATCTAATCCAGCAACTGCAGAACAAGGCTCCAGCCCCCCTAGGGTACTCCTGGCTCCAAGATGATATTCAATACAAAGGCCTCTTGTATTTAAGTAAACAATCCAAGCTCAAATCCATAGTGCTTTCTGAGATTCATGCTACACCCACAGTGGGGCACTCAGGGTTCACCAAAACATATGACCGAGTCAAACGTTCTTTTTTCTGGGATAGTATGAAACAGGACATCCATAATTTTGTCGTTGAATGTGAGGTGTGTCAACACAACAAGGGAGAAACGATCAAATCTCCAGGCACCCTCCAACCGCTTCCAATTCCCCCTGCTATTTGGAAGGATATCTCTATGGACTTTATTACATGCTTACCCAAATCGGGGAATAAATCAATCATAATGGTGGTAGTGGATCGCCTTTCCAAGTATGCTCATTTTTGTGTTCTTCACCACCCATTTACTGCATCCACTGTGGCCCAAATTTTCATGGACCAAGTTTTCAAGCTTCATGCAATCACGCACTCTATTGTTTCTGATCGAGACCCAACTTTCACGAGCAATTTTTGGCAAGAAATATTTAAGATACAAGGCACACAATTGCATCTCATCTCAGCTTATCATCCCCAGAAAGATGGTCAAATGTAAGTTGTCAACAAGTGTTTGGAAACATATCTGATATGCTTTGCCTCTGAAAAACAACACCAGTGGGCTCAATGGTTACCCCTCATCGAATGGTGGTACAACACTACATACCATACAACCACTCGCATGACTCCTTTTGAAGCAGTATATGGACAAAAGCCACCTTCAGTTCTCTCATACTTACCAGGTACCTCGAAGGTCCAGGCGGTTGAACAAACACTTACAGTCTGAGAGGACATCCTTCGTACCCTTAAAGATAACTTGGTCATGTCATAGAATAGAATGAAGCAGCAAGCAGATCAAGGTCTCTCTGAACGTCAATTTGCAGAAAGGGATCAGGTGTTTTTGAGACTCCAACCATATAAGAAAACTTCCCTCAAGGCCGAGCATTTTCAGAAGCTAGCACCCAAATTTTATGGCCCTTACACAATTCTCAAGCGTGTGGGACAAGTCACATATCAATTAGCTCTACCAAGTCAGTGGCAGCTACATCCTTTTTTTCATATTTCATGCTTAAAGAAGGTGATTGGAACCAGGTGCCAAATTCAAACCAACCTTCTAGAGTTAGCTGAAGAAGGATCCATTTGGCTATAGCCAAAAGCATTTTTGGACCAGCGTGAGCGTCTCCTGCATCAGAGAACCATCAAGGAAGTGCTAGTATAGTGGAAAGATATGACTCAAGCAGATGCCACTTGGGAACTAGCTACCATTCTGCAGCAGTTTCCACATCTCAAGCCTTGAGGACAAGGTTGTTTTTAAGGGGGCGGACATGTTAAGGTCCTAACCCGCACATAGATAGATCAATGTATTCAGATGTAATAAAGGTAAATATTAATAATTCCTTTCAATATAATAGAATAAGGTGGATGTAAGAAGACCTAATAGAAGCTTTCACTTCTAGAAGGATCTTCCTCTAGATGCTTCTCTTAATAGACATATTTAG
This sequence comes from Picea engelmannii, assembly GCA_009831015.1. Lineage (NCBI taxonomy): Eukaryota > Viridiplantae > Streptophyta > Pinopsida > Pinales > Pinaceae > Picea > Picea engelmannii. Next base: position 34,097 of record ML783040.1, on the reverse strand, counting down.
TATAAATAAGGGTCAAGGGTATGAAAACCCTATGTTGGAGATTATTGTAACAGAGCGTTGATCGATTGGAGGTTGCCCCCTCAAAGAGGCCTGTGAACATTTATTTCTGAATCAAAGTGTTATTTCTATTACTATTCTTATATCATTTTTGTGTTATTGTGAAGATCATGCTCGATATTTTACTGTTATTCTGCCATTTCTAGCATTTTATTTATGTTATGCATATTTTATATATCTGGTATCTTGCGTTTTCCATGTATCACCCTGTGGGCTTGCCACATGGCATCCTCATTTTTCCTTTTGCCCTATTTTGTCGAAACTTTGAAAATCCATAATGTTCTCATTTGATGTCCTTTTGAGGCAATTTATGCATCATTGGAAATCTCTCGTTGAGCTCTACGCAATGAACTCATTTTCATTAACATTTGAGATTATCATTTTTTTAGCATTATGGATCTTCCTCAATCACACCTCCCTAGTGAAGAACTTTTGGACCTCCAAAATTATGGATTATTCAACAACTTAGCGATGAAAAATATTTCCCACTCTTCCACCTTGTTGAAATGAACTTTAGGTATTATTCAACAACTTAGTGATGATAAAGCTTCCTCACTCTTCCACCTTGATGAAATGCAATTTGAATGATATCCATCTTGGAACTAATCTTCATCTTGAATATCCATTTGGGAGCTTCATCTTGAATATGATCCCTATCTCGAAACTCCCTCTTGAATATCCATCTTGAACTTCCATCTTGGATCCCCATCTTAGAACTTCATCTTTGGTCTTCATCTTGGAACTTCATCTTGGATATTCATCTTGGATCGGATCTTCGTCTTAGAAATCCATCTTAGAAATTCGTTCTAAGATATTTTTCTCCATCCTCCAAAATCTCAAGGAAACCAATATAGATAAGTGTACTTATGTATGAATCTCTGGAACATGTCTCTGACTCCGGCTCTAGCTCATGACTTTGAATATGGAAAAAAATATGGATCTGGCTCTAGCTCATGGCTACTAGCTCTAGTTCTTGGCTATGGCTCTAGGTCTAGCTCATGGCTACTGGATCTGGTTTCTGGATATGGATCTATCTCTCGTTTTGGGTCACAGATTCTTTCATTACAGAAGTATACTCACTAATTCTCATCTCTACAATATCCATATATGAAATATGAACTCAACATTCACTTCCTATCTCCTTCTCTCCTAGAGACATTCCATCTCGGCAATCATGAGTCCTAGTCTAATGTTTGTATTTGTCTTGCTTATCTTGGACTAGATCACTCTAGTGTCGGTTGTTGTCGCATGCCAATTTTGGGAAAAATCGAAGAAGGTTTGAAGGAATTAAAGCAGTGTCAGAAAACAAGGGAGTGCATCAGAAATAAAGGAAAAGTGATGCCATAAAAAGACGAAAAGAAACACGTGAGAGGAAAGCATGTAGGAAAACCTAGCCACATTAGGGTTAGGGTTTTTGTAAGAGATTGTAATGGCTCATAAGCCAAAAATAAGTATAAATAAGTACCTAGGAGGTCTATATCGGGAGTTGTTGTTGTTTTTGTGGTTGTTATTCTTTGGGGTTCCAAAATGTTAGAGAATATTGTTTTGCTTGGCTAGGAGAATGACTATAAGACCTCATACCTTTTTGTAAGATGTTGAGTTATAGAGAGTCAAGCAACTATACCTTGAGGGTTAGATTGCAGGTTGAGGATCCTGGTGTAGTTTAGTCATTCTCACAAAGGTCGTATAGTCTGTTTTTTGATCATATGGATAGATTTGTAGTGTGTGTGGTACCATATATTGCAAAACCATAATAAAATATCCTAAGAAGCCATATCTTTGTGGATGTAGCCTAGGAGGGGCTGAACCAGGGTAGCAAATGTGTTATGTGTTGTGATTGATTACATGGTTACATCATTCAAGTAGTTAGACTATGAAAGTATGAATGGATAATTATGTGGTATCTGTGATATGATTAGAATACATGGGTAGATTTAGCAGATGAATAAATAGTAATAATAATAGAAAGAACAACCAGATCAAGGCCTAAGAAGATGAAATTCAATCCTCGATCCCTACTCTTTCCTAGACTGCAAGACTCTGAGTATTGCAATCACCCATAGAACTATCTCGAGTGAGACTATGCAGTGCATCATGTGTGTTGTGTTTCCTTCTAGTTTTCCAGGAGGGCCGATAGTTTTAGAGGTCTTTGTTAGAGTCTTGTTCATATATAAACCTAGGTTAGCCAAAGAGTAGGAAGAGATATTAATAACCAACAAGTTCTTTTGTTTCCAGTCGGAACTACATGGGATTGAGTGAGTGGGATCCATGAAGAATCGCATAGAAAATGAAAGTATAGAAGGGAATTTTCAGACCATGGAATCCACCGAAGGAAAATATCGAAAGATGGTTGAAAAAAAATGATGTTGAGTTTGCACATAAGGATAACAGAAACCCTAAAATAAGACCACGCAAATATCTGGACAAGTAAGTGTTTAACGACCTGCATGTGTTCTAGGAGTGGCTATTGAGGTTGAAATATAACCACCCTACAAATTGAATGAGACAAATCGAGTGGAATCCTGTGGATATTACGTAGTTACAACAAGTTAGCAACAAATTCATGTGCGTAGTAGATTTCTGGCTAGACAATATTGTTGCAGGGTTTATCACAAAATTTGCAGTAGATACCACAAAGTCTTACAGTGTAGTAGAGAAGGAGCTTTTGAGATGAACTCGAGGTAGGTATATCATATCGGTGTACACTTCCATCAAGATCTTACTGTATAACAAAGGTGTAATGAAAATGGCATCAGACAACTAAACTTCTCTACGTGCATGGGGGAGGGGAGGAAGCACTGACCCGAGATTGAAGGATGGAGAGAGAGATGGATAAGGGAAAGAAGGAGCCCATGGACCCAATCACGATGAGGAATATAATATCAAGTAGATAGTGGCAACATCTAGAAATACGTGCAGTGGAGTACCCTACCAATACAACATGAATAATAAGAAGAGAGCCATAGCTGATAAAGAGGGTTTGGCCATTGATGAAGAAGAGGTATAGGATCTTCCTTCTATGGAGAAGATTGAGCAAATATTGCACGCAACCTATGAAAGGAAGACAAATAGTCTATAGGCGGGAACAAAAGGAAACACTCCCATCCATGTCGGTGTCATTGTGGAACCCATAAACCCATGTGTGACTAATACACCAATAAGAACACCATCGTTTAGACAACCCAACTTTAGTGGAAGAAAGACAGCAGGAAGTGCACCCAATCAAGGAGCAACAACTGGAGGAGCTAGTTCATGAAGTATTAGTCAAGTATCTACACTGCTCGGAGGTATTCATTCATCACAATTCAAAATGGAAGGACATGATCCCACCATTAGGTTACCATAATTTCGGGGGGAGGCATCAGAGGATCCTAAAAAACACTTGTTTATCTGTGAGAAGATTTGGGAATAAAAGAAGATCATATATGAGGATACAAAGATTGCATAGTTATCCATCATGCTAAGAGACCATGCACTAGATTGGTACATGAGCTTCGCTATAAATAGTCCACCGGGAAAAACAAGGACAATTGTAGATGTCAAGAAGTTGTTGATAAATAAATTTCAGAAACCTAGCTCAGAGGATCAATACATGAATGAGATGATCGAAATCAGAAAGAAACCAGGTGATTCAGTTTGGGTTATTGATCATAGGTTCAAATGTATTAAAGGTAATTTGAAGTATTTCATGACTAATATGCAACATAGACATTTTTTTTTGAACTCACTATTACCACATCTGAAATACCCTTTGAGGAAGTATAAGTTTCAAACTTAGGCAGAGGCTCTACAGACAACCCTACAACTGGAAGAGTATCAGTACTAGAAGATAGATCCAATAATAGAGGAGTTGAAGGAAGATCTGAAGAATCTCACATTTTAACTAAATCAAAATAAGAGTAAAGACAAAAGAGAAGTTGTTTGGTGTACTACATGCAGGAAAAAAGGACATCATAAGAATGAGTGCCCAACTTTCGCGCAATACATGGAAACAAGGCTACCAAACCCATTTCCAATAGGAGGACCCTGGTGCGAGATATATAAACAACATGGACATGATCCATATCATCGTCCAATGATGCATAAGTATCAAACAGTACCCAAGATTTCATATTGCAACTTTTGCAAATCAATGGGTCATGATGACAAAGATTCTAGGAAAATGGACCTAATGTGGGAAGGAACATGAGAAACTTATAGGGTGCAGGGAGAAATGATGACAGGGAAAGTTTCACCACAATTTAACTAGGTACCACCCTCATACAACATTGCATAGCCACAATACAATAACATGGAGCCACAATATAACCTTGCGCAATATAATCAAGTGCCTCAGCACAATGCACCAAGAGGAGATCGAACTCGATACATACGTGGAGGTCGACGTAGAGGAGGCTTTGAAAGGGGAATATGATACAGATGTATTTCAGTGGCCTCCCACCTATTCCAACTGGTTCATTTTGGTAGTTTTCCAGTTTGGTAGTTTTTTTTCCTAGTTTTTGGGTCCGTGACTTGCGGGGCCGTTTTGAGGCCCTAATCAACGTTTTTAGGGTATTCCACAGTCGGAAACGACCTTTTATATTTAGTAGAAAAATGTGTAGTCCTTGGATAGACCTTTCCAACAGGATAACGTGTGCCTAAACTGGAGATTGTATGCAAAATTTACGACCCTGAGAAGTTAATGTACTAACTTTCCCAACCGGGGCCCACATGACTTTTGAAATTTCATCTCCTAGGGTTAGGTTTTTGGTTGTCTAAGGTTTCTGGCATTCTGGTTTATTGTAAAAGGGACTTCAGAGCCTCATTGTAATAATCTTATTGTGAATGAGCGCATTTTTCACATCTCTTGTGCGAGATAATATGCCACCATTCCAGCAAGCTTGTTTTATGTTGCATTTTATAGTTTCAGGATATTTCCTTATTGAATAGAAAAACAGTTTTATTGTATCTTTGTTATTCTGTGTTAATCATATTTTAATAATCTGTATTCATTTCGTTCTATTGAGTTGATCCCAAAAATTTATTTTGCAACATGTACTTGTTCTAATCCTTCAACTGAAACCAAATCAAACTAAAGACAGAAATTTGAAATGCACACTAAACTGGAAATTGTACTGCAATTTGAAACTGAGACTGAAAAAATTGTTGAAAGGGATGCTCAAAGATCTGAGCTTATTTGCACAATACTACCTACCCTACACTACTGAAAATCATGCTAAATCAAATAATACAAAAATTTCAATGAAGTCATTCAAGTAGCTGCAGAAACAAGTGGACTTCTTGACCGCTTGTTATCACAATCAAAATGACAGCTTGACTTGTTGTCCACAAAATCAAAGTTGTAAAGTGTAATGGAAACTGTTGAAAACATGATTGATCATTTAAGATGAAAATATCCTCCATGTAGTCTGCTATGGGATCATGAAATACATGACCTATTTCTTGACTTTCAACAAATTTATGGTCATAATTGGTTATGGCACATATGTTTTTTATATCATTATACAGTTCCTGATATGGATGCAAATTTTTTGATGAACTTTGTAATGAGACTCTTGTTGAACAAGACCATGAAGTCCACTTCCTAATCAAGTCTATATCATAACTAATTTTAAGCTCATAGCTAGCTAATGGAATAGGACTTTGACTACACTGATCATCCAAAAACTCAGTTATTGGATCATGTAGACACTGAGAAGACTTACGCATTGGTTCGAATGAAACGTTGTAATTTTCTATGTGCTTATCATTAAGGACATGATCAAGATTTTTCTTCAAGGATTGAAATGAATTAAAGCTTAATGGTACAAAATTATTTTTCATTAACTCATAATCTGTCTTACGCTCTAAGATTTCATCTGAGATTTGAAACTCAAGGTAGCTTAGTGGTTGTAATTTTGAAGCAAGAAAAACTTCCATATCCCAAATGTCATTATTGGCAACAAGCCGAGAGAGAAAAGCAAAGAAGTTTTGGGAAAGAAAGTACACACACATGAGGAAAGTGACAAATCGAAGGAAGAACATCACATACGCATGCATGGAAGACCTAATGACGCTAGGGTTAGGGTTTTGGTAATGTATTGTAATTGCTGAAGATCTACAAAATGTATAAATATAGATACTTAGGTATCATAGAGGGTTCGATTATTATCGAGTCAGATATTATGTTAGTTTGTTCACATTTTTGAAAAGAAGAAATCGTTATTGTAGAAGGAGCGGTTGTAGCAGTCATGATATGTAATATTTTGTTGTATGATCCATTTTTGTAAGTTGTTGAGAAAGAGTGGAGAGGGAGGGTAGATCTTGAGAGTTAGATTACAGGTTGTGGATCCTGGTGCAATCTAGTCTGCCTCATACAAATCTTACCCTGAAAAAGGGCTAACGGTTCTTTAGCTCCTCACTTCAGTCCTTCTGATGTGACACTCTACCACAACCTGGGGCCCAACCTTCAAGTGTGGCAAAAATTCGTGACTTGGGAGTTCGCGATACAGGGCTCCTCATGTTCCCCGAAGTCCAACTCTCTCGAATTCTTTAATGTAGATTGCCTATTGAGATACTTCCATGATATGATTGTCTAGATCCTGTCTGGATTTCGTGAATCTAGATTTCGGGATTCTTTCCTCATCGTCACAACTTTCTCCACACCCTGAATTTCGAAATGACGAAATTCAAGCACGATATCAACGACTCTTATTGATCCAATTCTGATGGCTATTCTCCATCCCGACCTTCCAAATTCTTAAGGACTCTCTCCTTAACCCTTCCGCTGATCTGTGATATCCAATAGTCCATTGGAAATCGATAGTTCTCCCTCCGAGAAACTACAACCGTCCGTTCGAATTCTCGATACTCTTGGCCAAATAACTCGATGCCTCCTTATGAGATTTATTTTTGGGAGGTGACTTCATCCCTCATCTTCCTTCGAACTTTTTGAAGCCTCTATCCTTCCTGAGCTTGGTTCTAGCTACAAACTCATGGATTCCAAGGGATTCTTTCATGCACTCTTCGTGGCTTTTATGATAATCACTGATTATCTGATGTCTTCCTCTTCTATGCACTCCTTGCAATAGAATTATTCAACCACTCGCTTTTATTGGAAAATTCTAAGACTTCAATCGGCCTACACACTCCTTACATGGCTTTGTGTTGTACTCACACTTCTACTTGTATGAAAACAACACTATCTCCCCTGAGCTTGTATGTGGTAAAACTCAGAATCTGTCAATGCACACTTTGTAGAATTTCACTGCACTCCTTGCAATAATTCTCAGGATGAGAAACAATTGAAACTCATACTCTCCCTCTCACTGACTTCATACATTCAACCTGAAATCATACATACACACAAAATTGAAACAAAAGCAAAACAGAGACTAGAATTAATTGTAAACATACCATTCAATAGATGTAAACAAAATTCATAAACACCACAAAATTTGGATTTTACAATCAACTACCTCCTCATATGGATTTTACAATCTATGTTCTTCTATGTTCTCTCTTTCTCTCCAGCTCTCTAACCCTTACAATGAGAGTAATATTACAATACAATACATGTGAGAGAGATTTCTAGAGTTTTCCCTCCTCTATCTTTAAGCTATCAAATCAAAATAAAGTCTACAACTACTTTACATTTATTATAATAAATGCCTTCAACCGACCGATGAGATCTATGCTCAATATCTGCATTACTATCCAAAAAACATTTAATGGAAATTACGTCCCTCCAACCATTACCTTAATGTTTCATCTTTTCCAATTCAAAATGCCTTCAAAATGTGCGTTGGTGCATTTCGAGTTGTCCTCCACTTGCGTGTGCTTTCTTGTCGATGATGCTCCTGCATCAAGATATCACTAGTAAAGGAGTTTTATTTTCTAGTAAGATGATATCAATAACATAACAGTTCAAATTTGATAAAGGAGATGAACCCAATAATATTAGATAAATAAGTTAAAACAGTTTATCATCTCACTATTCAAGGAGTTTTTTTTCTTCGAGTAAGATGATATCAATAACATAACAGTTCATATTAGATAAATGATATGGACCCAATAACATAAGATTTAATTACTAATGATGATGATTATTAATGTCCACTAAGACCGAATTGGTCTATTGGACCTTAAGAGGGTAAGTGATTACTTGTGATTCTTTAGAATTTTGTTTCTATGATCGAAAAGTATTAAGAGAAGATTTAAAAGATCACCATACTTTTGTTGAGTAAATATGTTAGGAAGGTTGGTAGTGTGATAAATATTTTGAAAATGAGATCTAATATGGGTATAGGCTCGACAATCTAAGAGAAACTGATTTTGATCTTCAACCTTCTTAGTGTCACAAAGGTGACACGCTCTTTCATCCCATGGTGTTTTAGGAATTGACCAATGCCTAGTTTCACTATGGAGATCGTGAGAATTTGTTCTTATCTTAGCAATGATTATTTTTTGTTGTACACTTGGCAAAACATATAGATAATTTTGATCTTCTAGATTAGGGTTGATTACATCATTAAAATACCTTAATTTTCTTTTTTCCTCTAACTCTTTATCACACCACATTTTCTCTTTAAATTTTGATTTGACATTTTTTTAAATAGTATCCTTTTTTGGAAAAATGGTTTCTTCCATAATTCCCCAATAGTTTAGCTAAGATTGGGCGTCTTTATGCCATCCTCACTTGAGTCAATGGTGGTTATGACTTGATTTTGAAGCAATTTTAGTTATCCTCTTGTCTTCCATGTTGTTTAACATGTTCTTATACATTAGGTATCTAGTCATAGCCATGCTCTCTATCGCGGAGAGGCTTGTTTCTAAGAGGAGGATGGGATATGGAATATTTCCTTTAACTGTGAGATTATAGGTTATAAAATTCTTTTGTATTTTCTCTATCTTTCTCCAGGATTCACGAGAGATACTACAGCCCCAGAATTCACATCCATAAAGAATAGCAGGCATAACAAGAGTCTCAAAGAGGAGTTTCTTCTTATCCCAACTCCAAAGATCAACTGATTTACACTTTTTTTCAAGCCCATAATAAGCGTTAAATCCCCTAATAGTCATTTTCTCAATGCTATAATTCCAATTCCTCTTGTGGTGAATATCAATTCGAAGATATTTGTATGAATTCATTTCCTCCAAGTTGTTGTTTCCATATACAAAG
>ML783040.1:1936-19010 GCA_009831015.1 Picea engelmannii | reverse complement strand
TTTTTCTTTGTGGAACTTCTATATAGTTGATTTTGAAGTTTTTCCTTTGTTTCCATTTCTTATGAATAAAGAAATGAAATTGATTACTATTTTTTTTTTATGTTTTATTTTTGGTAATAAGTTGTGTTTTGGGTAACTTCTCTTATTATATTTATTAAATAAAATTATTTAACATTTTATTTAAGGTATGTAGGAGTTCCATAAATATGTTGTATTTTAAGTAAGTGTAAATTAAATTTATTTGTTCATATAATTTAAATATTCTTAATATTATTGCGAATTAAATTTATTTGTTCATATAAATAATAATTTACATATTCTTAATATTTATGAAACATAATTGTTTGTGTAATTGATTTAAAAATCCTTAGATGTTAAACTACTCTTTAAACATACATCAATATTCAACCTAATTCATAAATTATGATCGTCTTTGACTATTTGCAAAACACATGTGAAATCCTTTACTTATCCAAAACTTCATTAACTGATGATTAAATTGCATAATTATGAGAGATAACACAACATAAAATAAAATAACTAAGAAGAAAAGAGTTGTTGATGGATTTCACCCCTCATGGGCTACGTCTTCACGTCTCTTTCCAATAGTGAGACCACTCTTAATTAATCTCAAAATGCCAAAATTACAATGAATGGACTTACAATTTGAATACACTCTTCAATTATGTTGCTCAACCTCATAAATAAAGGTTACCACTCAAGTCCTCTCAAAATTATGAGAAAAACGTGTATAAACTTGACTATGTTCTCAACAGCTGCTCAAAAGACTCGTTTGCACATAAAATGAGACTATGGTTCTCATACATGGAAAACTAAATTAATATTTCCATACAGAACACTTTCTCATAAAACTGACATCACCATCATACACCTCTCAAAAAACTGAGAAAAATGAGTATGAACTTGACCATATTTGGATATTTTTCTCAAAGACCCTTCTTAGAACACAAAACGATGCATTAGCAAAATCTTAGTACCCTTGGCACAAATTTCACTGAATCCCTCTTACAACTCGGAACAAAAATCCATTTCCTGCTCCATTTTGGAATGCATTCCAATGCCCTGTACATAGGTCAGGTGTTAGGTTTAAATAGCAGAGGTCAAGGGGTCAAGTCGCACCCAATTCCCTATATACTCAGATTGGCATCAACCAAACTTAAATGTAATTTGTTTGGAGGGCCTAAACAAAAGCAAAAATTAATATTGTTAGGGTCGGTCCAAAGGTCACGGGGTCGACCCTGACCGACACCCCTTTATGGCATACTACATTTAATATAAACACAAACCTATTAAAGCTCGTTGGAATATTCGATGAAGTTGTTATCCAGGTTGGTTAAACCAATGTAACTATATGTCGAAGGTCACGAGCTCAATATGTGTTGGCCTCAACTAATTTTTGATACCCCTTATCCAACATTGGCCAATCGAATAGTTCCATGTGGCACTCTCTAATTGGTCCACATCACTACCATTGTACATATTTTCCACATCACCTATTGACCGTACATATACATATATGTCACCTATTAGTGCCACGTTAATGTAAAATATTCCATGTGTCCCCCTTTCAGTGGTGCCACGTGGACCATATGGTTTTCATGTCATCTACACGGATGACACATGACCACTTTTTACTTGTCCAACTGGGTGCCAGTTTGTCCATTTCTCGATGACACGTGGCAGCCTTTCGTTTTACGACATCAACTTGTTGATATCATCATGATGTCACCTTGTGCCAACTCAATTGTACGGATGGTCCATGTATCATCCTATGGGCTTGCCACGTGACATCCCCATTTTTCCTTCTCCCATGTTTTGTCGAAACTTTGAAAAGACATAACGTTCTTATACGACGTCCTTTAGAGGAAATTTATGCATCGTTGGAAAAATCTCGTCGATCTATACACAATGAATTCATTTTCATTAGCATTTGAGATTATCAATTTTTTAGCATTCTGGATCTTCCTGGATCACACCTCCCTAGTGAAGAACATTTGGACCTCCAAAAGTATGGATTATTCAACAACTTAGTGATGAAAAATATTTCCCACTCTTCCACCTTTTTGAAATGCACTTCATGGATTATTCAACAACTTAGTGATGATAAAGCTTCCTCACTCTTCCACCTTGATGAAATGCACTATGAATGATATCCATATTGGAAATAATATATGTCTTGAATATCCATTTGGGAGATTCATCTTGAATATGATCCCTATCTCAGAACTCACTCTTGAATATCCATCTTGAACTTCCATATTGGATTCCCATCTCATAACTTCATCTCGGGCCTTCATCTTGGATCAGATCTTCGTCTTAGAACTCCATCTTAGAAAACCATTCTCAGATATTTTTCTTGATCCTCCAAAAGATCAAGGAAACCAATCTAAATCAGTGTACTTCTGTTTGAATCTATCGAACATGGCTCTGACTTTGTCTCTAGCTCATGGCCTTAAATATGGAAACAAATCTGAATCTGGCTCTAGCTCATGGCTACTGGCTCTGGTTCTTGGCTATGGCTCTAGATATGTCTCATGGATACTAGCTATGGTTCCTCGCTATGCCTCTAGATCTCGTTCTAGATCATTGGTTCCTTCATTACATATGTCACTGATTCTCAGCTCCATAATATCCAGATATGAAATCGGAACTCAACATTCACTTCCTATCTTCTTCTCTCCTAGAGACATTCCATCTTGGCAATCATGAATCCCATTCAAATGTTGTTATTTGTCTTTTTCATCTTGGAATGGATCACTCTAGTGCTAGTTGTTGGCGTAGGCCAATTTTGGAAAAAATCAAAGAAGGTTTGAAGGAATTAAATCAGTGTCGAGAAACAGAGGAGCGCACCGGAAATAAAGGAAAAGTGACGTGAGAAAAAGAGGAAAAGAAACATGTGAGAGGAAATCATGTATGAAAACCTAACCACATTAGGGTTAGGTTTTTTGTAAGAGATTGTAATGGATGATAAGTTGAAAATAAGTATAAATAACTACCTAGGAGGTCTAGGTCAGGAGTTTTTGTTGTTTTGGTGGTGGTGGTTATTCTTTGGGGTTACAGAATGTTAGAGAATATTGTTTTTCTTGGCTAGGAGAATGATTGTAAGATATAATACTTTTTTTTAAGTTGTTAAGTTGTAGGAGAGTCAAGTAACTAGACCTTGAGGGTTACATTATAGGATGAGGAGCCTGGTGTGGTCTAGTCAGCCTCACAAAGGTCATAGAGTATGTTTTTTGATCGTATGAATGGAGTTGTAGTGCATGCAGCACCATATATTGTAGAACCATAATAAAAGAGCTTGAGAAGCTAGATCTTTATAGACGTAGCCCAAGAGGGGGTGAACCATGGTAAAAATTGTGTTATGTGTTGTGATTGATTGCATGGTTACCTTCTGCAAGTAGTTAGACTATGAATGGATGAATGGATAATTATGTGGGATCTGTGATATGATTAGAATGCATGGGTAGATTTAGTAGATGAATAAATATTAAGAATAATAGAAAGAACGACCAGATCAAGGCCTAAGAATATGAAATGGAATCCTCGATCCCCACTCTTTCCTACAATGCAAGCATATGTGCATTGTAGTCACCCATAGAACAATCTTGGGTGAGACTGCACAATACATCATGTGTGTTGTATTTACTTCTGGTTTTCTAGGAGGGTTGATAGTTTTAGAGGGATTTGTTGGAATCTTGTTCATATCTAAACCTCGGTCATCCAAAGAGTAGGAAGAGAGATTAATAACCAAAAAATGGTTTTGTTGCTGGCTAGAAATGCATGGGATTGAGTGAGTGGGATCCGTGAAACAATTGCGTAGAAAATGAAACTATATAATATAAACATAAATATATTAAAGCTCATTGAAATATTTGATGAAGTTGTTATTCGGGTTGGTTAGACCATTGGAACTGTATGATGAAGGTCACGAGTTCGCTCTACGTCGGCCTCAACAAATTTTTGATACCCCTTAGCCAACATTGACCAATCAAACAGTACCACATGGCACTCTCTGATTGGTCCACATCACCGCCATTGTACACAGTTTCCACATCACCTACTGACCATACCTATACAAATATGCCACCTATTAGTGTCACGTCAATGTAAAATATTCCATGTGTCACCCTTTCAGTGGTTCCACATCGACCGTATGGTTTCCACGTCATTCGTACGGATGACACATGACCACTTTTTACTTGTTTAACTGGGTGTCAGTTTGTCCATTTCCGGATGGCACATGGGAGCATGTCGTGTTATGATATCAACATGTTGATATCATCATGACGTCACCCTATGCTAACTCAGTTGTACGAATGGTCTGTTAAGGTCCTAACCCGCACATAGGTAGATCAATGTATTCGGATGTAATAAAGGTCAATATTAATAAGGCCTTTCAGTAAAATAGAATAAGGTGGATGTAAGAAGACCTAATAGAAGCCTCCACTTCTAGAAGGATCTTCCTCTAGATGCTTCTCTTAATAGACATATTTAGTATAAATAAGGGTCAAGGGTATGAAAACCCTAGCTTGGAGATTATTGTAACAGAGCGTTGATCAATTGGAGGTTTCCCCCTCGAAGAGGCCTGTGAACATTGCTTTCTGAATCAAAGTGTTATTTCTATTACTATTCTTATATCATTTATGTCTTAATGTGAAGATCATGCTGGATATTTTATTGTTATTCTGCCATTTCTAGCATTTTATTTATGTTATGCATATTTTATATATCTGGTATCTTGCAAGTGGTATCAGAGCACTTTCCTTGGCAGAAATTGTGGGTATTTTTTTTTTTAGGGTAGAGACGTATTCCAGCATATTTAAGCCATAGAGATCTGTCGTTACATGCATAAACCCATGGTTGAGGGATTCATACATGCAAGAAATACAAGTGGTTCTTAACCGCACATATGTTGCCCACCCTTGTAACCCCGGTTGGTACCCCTTCGAGTGATATCACATCAGACAACACCTGTGTACGGATCAGCCTAGATTTCCTGAAGCCCTCTTTAGATAAACCTATTGGTCGCAGGACTGTTATAGTGTCACCAAGAACAACACTCGGGAAGATACTCTCTAGTACTTGGGTAGTCGGGTGGTACGACTAAGGGTACGGTCTATCCTCCTTAGTTAGTGCCCTGAGATATTGGGCCGAGTAATACTATTGGACCCCGCACGTATATCAGAGAGCTATATCACAAGGAAAACCCTTGTCTATAGAACCCTTGAATACCTAACCCTTGGGGAACATAAACATAAACAAATTAAACCGACGAGATCTATTGTTGTGCATCTGTGTTCGGGCTGCCAAGTAAATACACATTTCTTTCTAGTTAAGAATTTGGGGATTTCAACACTTCATCATTCTTCAGACCAAAGTATAACCCCGCAGCTATAAAAAAAAAAAAAAAAAATTGGAAACTTTTTACACCATTATTTGAGACCTATTCCATTAGATTCATCTCTTCTCCCTTATCACATTCATCCATATCATTTTTCTGCAAAAATTTCTGACCCCATCGCTCCCTTTTCAGTTCACCCATCCTCATGGCCCATACCCATAGCCAAGAACTAGAGTCTTTCTTCAACACCTTGCAATATGGTTTCCTCGAGACCCAACAATAAGTAAAACAACTCAGTGCTACTATTGCCTCCCGTGATGCATCCATCAATACCACCATAAATGCATCCGTAAATGCAGTCGTGCAGTCCACAATGGTGGAAGTCAAACACGAACTGACCACCCATCTTGAATCTGTCTTTGCATCACTCTGCACCAAACTCAAGATACGTACCAATGACTATTTTCCTTATGCACATACAAAGACTGAAGGTGAAACTTCTTCCCATTCCTTTCAACCCCATCACTTTCAACAGGACATACGCCTTCCGCGGGTGGATGTAACCAAACTTGATGGCTCAGACCCCACTGGTTGGGTCACCCAAATGGAACATTATTTCTCTCTCTACAACATTACAGATGACTTGGCCAAACTCTGGTATGGTGTTCTCCATCTAGATCAAGAACGTTGGCAATGGTGGCAATGGAGAAAAAATTATCGTCAAGGGTATATTGCTTGGACCCAATTTGTGACTGATCTTTATGAACGCTTTGACACTGACACCAACCATTTGGGTCATTTAATAAAATTGAAGCAATCAGGCACAGTAGAAGACTTCATAGCTACATTTGAGCGCTTGGATTTTCGAAAAGAGGCTATGACTGATGCTTTCTTTCGAGAGTTCTTTATCAGTGGCCTCAAGGAGGAGATTTGGGCCCATGTCCTCATGGCTCAACCTACGACTTGGGTGGAGGCTACTAAAAAATCTAAAGAAGCACAAAAAAAATTCCTCTCAAAACTATAAGCCTTCCTTTATCCCTCTCCCTAAACCAGTAAACCCCACTACTCCCTCCGCCCCATTAAAGATCCAAAAATTGACCAGGGATGAAATGGTTGAACGCCAACTCAAAGGCCTATGTTATAATTGTTTTGACAAATATTTCCGAGGCCACAAATGTAAGGAACAAAAGATTTTTATGGCCATATCTGAGGATATTCTGGAAGAAGATGTTGACACTCCCCTTGTGCCCGAGACACCAGAAATCACTGACATAAACCCTCCCTCTGACCCTCCCCAAGTGGAACCGATCATTTCCCTCAATGCTCTCACCAACTTCTCTGGCCCCCAAACCCTCAAGTTAATCGGTTACATCAAGCACCAAAAGGTCATCATTTTGGTTGATAGTGGTAGCACCCACAATTTTATTCATCGCCACATTGCCTGAGAAACCCATTGCTACATCCATGCTGTCAGCAATTTCCAAATCATGATTGTCAATGGTGGTTCTATGAAATGTGGTGGGCACTCTGAAAATGTGCGTCTCCAAATTGGTGACTACCACCTAAAATCCCATATGTTTTCTATTGAGATGGGAAGTTTTGACATTGTGTTGGGTCCAGATTGGCTAAGGACTTTGGGACCCATTCTCATGGATTTTCAGAACTTAACCATGCAATTTGACCAAGGAGGCCACCAAAATAAATTCCAAGGCATCATTGTTGGTTCACCTAAGGTCATCAGTTCTCATCGCATGGAAAAACTGCTCAAAAAAGGTCATTCTGGTGTCATTGCCCAACTACACGCCATACAAGACATAGAGACACCTCCAGTTCCCCAAGACCTCCAATCCCTCCTTTCTAAATATCAAACAGTGTTTTCCACTCCCCAAGGACTCCCTCCTTCCCGTGGTGTTCATGATCATTCCGTTCCCCTTGTCCTAGGAATCCTTCCCCCCAATATATATCCATATCGCCACCCCTTTGCACAAAAAAATGAAAATAAAAAAATGGTCTAGGAACTCCTTATTGTCAGCATCATCTATCCTAGTACGAGCCCTTACTTCTCTCCGGTCATCATGGTACTGAAGAAAGAAGGTTCTTGGAGAATGTGTCCTGACTTCCGTGCTCTCAACAAACTGACCATCAAAGACAAATTTCACATTCCTGTCATTGATGACCTCCTGGATGAATTGAGTGGAGCCCAATTCTTTACCAAACTTGATCTTCGCTCGGGCTATCACCAGATACGTATGAAAGAGGCCGACATTCCCAAGACTACCTTTCACACTCATGAGGGCCACTATGAGTTTGTTTTCATGCCCTTTGGTTTGTGTAATGCCCCCTCCACCTTCCAGAGACTCTTGAACCATGTCTTCCACCCTTTTCTCCGTCATTTTGTCTTGTTTTTCTTTGATGATATCGTTATCTATAGCCAAACCTAGACAAACCATCTTACTCATGTGGATCAAGTTCTCCACCTACTCTCTCAGCACCAACTTTTCCTTAAACAATCCAAATGTGCTTTTGGTGCCTCAGAAGTAGAATACTTGGGTCATCTAGTGGGAAAGGATGGCATCAAGGTGTACCCGAAAAAGATTGAAGCTATGCAAGACTGGCCGCACCCAAAGACTCTCAAAAGATTGCATGAATTTTTGGGCCTCAAAGGGTATTATCGCAAGTTCGTTAAGAACTACAGAAATATTGCAACACCTCTCATGGCTCTCCAGGAGGGCCGATAGTTTTAGAGGGCTTTGTTAGAGTCTTGTTCATATATAAACCTAGGTTAGCCAAAGAGTAGGAAGAGATATTAATAACCAACAAGTGTTTTTGTTTCCGGTCGGAACTACATGGGATTGAGTGAGTGGGATCCATGAAGAATCGCATAGAAAATGAAAGTATAGAAGGGAATGTTCAGACCATGGAATCCACCGAAGGAAAATATCGAAATATGGTTGAAAAAAAAGGATCTTGAGTTTGCACATAATGATAACAGAAACCCTAAAATAACACCACGCAAATATCTGGACAAGTAAGTGTTTAACGACCTGCATGTGTTGTAGGAGTGGCTATTGAGGTTGAAATATAACCACCCTACAAATTGAATCAGACAAATCGAGTGGAATCATGTGGATATTACGTAGTTACAACAAGTTAGAAACAAATTCATGTGTGTAGTAGATTTCTGGCTAGACAATATTGTTGCATGCTTTATCACAGAATTTGCAGTAGATACCATGAAGTCTTACAGTGTAGCAGAGAAGTAGCTTATGATATGATGTCGAGGTAGGTATATCATATCGGCGTACACTTCCATCAATATCTTACTGTATAACAAAGGTGTAATGAAAATGGCATCATAAAGATAAACTTCTCTACGTGCATGGGGGAGGGGAGGAAGCACTGACACGAGATGGAAGGATGGAGGGAGACATGGATAAGGGAAAGAAGGAGGCCATGGACCCAATCATGATGGAGGAAGATAATATCAAGTAGATAATGGTAACATCTGGAAATACGTGCAGTGGAGTACCCTACCAATACAACATGAATATTAAGAAGAGAGTCATAGCTGATAAAGCGGGTTTGGCCAGTGATGAAGAAGAGGTATAGGATCTTCGTTCTATGGAGAAGATTGAGGAAATATTGTGCGCAACATATGAAAGGAAGACAGATAGTCTATAGGCAGGAACAAAAGGAAACACTCCCATCCATGTCGGTGTCATTATGGAACCCATAAACCCATGTGTGACTAATACACCAATAAGAACACCATCGTTTAGACAACCAAACTTTAGTGGAAGAAAGACAGCAGGAAGTGCACCCAATCAAGAAACAGCAACTGGAGGAGCTAGTTCATGAAGTATTAGTCAAGTATCTACACCACTCGGAGGTATTCGTTCATCACAGTTCAAAATGAAAGGACATGATCCCACCATTAGGTTACCATAATTTCGGGGGGAGGCATCAGAGGATCCTAAAAAACACTTGTTTATCTGTGAGAAGATTTGGGAAGAAAAGAAGATCATAGATTAGAATACAAAGATTGCATAGTTAGCCATCATGCTAAGAGACCATGCACTGGATTAGTACATGAGCTTAGCTATAAATAGTCCACCAGGAAAAACAAGGACAATTGTAGATGTCAAGAAGTTGTTGATAAATAAATTTCAGAAACCTAGCTCAGAGGATCAATACATGAATGAGATGATTGAAATCAGGAAGAAACCAGGTGAGTCGGTTTGGGATATTGATCAGAGGTTCAAATGTATTAAAGGTTATTTGAATTATTTCATGACTAATATGAAACATAGACATTTGTTTGTGAACTCACTATTACCACATCTGAAATACCCTTTGAGGAAGTAGAAGTTTCAAACTTAGGCAGAGGCTCTACAGACAACCCTACAACTGGAAGAGTACCAGTACTAGAAGACAGATCCAACAATAGAGGACCTAAAGGAAGATCTTAAGAATCTCACATTTTAACTAAATTAAAATAAGAGCAAAGACAAAAGATAAGTTGTTTGGTGTACTACATGCAGGAAAAAAGGACATCATAAGAATGAGTGCCCAACTTTCGCGCAATACATGGAAACAAGGCTACCAAACCCATTTCCAATAGGAGGACCTTGGTGCGAGATATATAAACAACATGGACATGATCCATATCATCGTCCAATGATGCAAAAGTATCAAACAGTACCCAAGATGTCATATTGCAACTTTTGCAAATCAGTGGGTCATGATGACAAAGATTCTAGGACAAGGGACCTAATGTGGGAAAGAACATAAGAAACTTATAGAGTGCAGGAAGAAATGATGACAGGGAAAGTTTCACCACAATTTAACTAGATACCACCCTCATTAAACATTGCATAGGCACAATACAATAACATGGAGCCACAATATAACCTCGCGCAATATAATCAAGTGCCTCAGCACAATGCACCACGAGGAGATCGAACTCGATACAGACGTGGAGGTCGAGGTAGAGGAGGCTTTGAAAGGGGAAGATGATCCATATGTATTTCAGTGGCCTCCCACCTATTCCAACTGGTTCATTTGGGTAGTTTGTTTTCCTATTTTTTGGGTCCCTGACTTGCGGGGTCGTTTTGAGGCCCTAAACAATGTTTTTAGGGTTTTCCACAGTCGAAAATGACCTTTTATAGCTAGTAGAAAAATGTGTAGTCCTCGGATAGACCTTTACAACAGGATATTGTGTGCTTAAACTGGAGTTTGTATGAAAAATTTATGACCCCGAGAAGTTGATGTACTAACTTACCCAACCGGAGCCCACATGACTTTTGGAATTTCATCTCCTAGGGTTAGGTTTTTGGTTGTCTGAGGTTTCTCACATTCTCGTTTATTGTAAAAGGGACTTCAGAGACTCATTGTAATAATCTTATTGTGAATGAGTGCATTTGTCACATATCTTCTCAAAGATAATATGCCACCATTCCAACAAGCTTGTTTTCTGTTGCATTTTACACTTTCAGGTTATTTCCTTATTGAATAGAAAACCAGTTTTATTGCATCTTTGTTATTCTGTGTTAAGCATATTTTAATAATCTGTATTCATTTTGTTCTATTGGGTTGATACCAAAAATTTATTTTGCAACATGTACCTATTCTAATCCTTCAACTGAAACCAAATCAAACTGAAGACTGAAATTTTAAATGTACACTAAACTGGAAATTGTACTGCAATTTGAAACTGAGACTGAAAAAATTGTTGAAAGGGATGCTCAAAGAGCTGAGCTTATTTGCACAATGCTACCTACCCTACACTATTGAAAATCATTTTGAATCAAATAATACAAAAATGTCAATGAAGTCAGTCAAGTAGCTGCAGAAACAAGTGGACTTCTTGACCGCTTGTTAGCACAATCAAAATTATAGCTTGACTTGTTGTCCACAAAATCAAAGTTGTAAAGTGTAATGGAAACTGCTGAAAACATGATTGATCATTTAAGCTGAAAATATCCTCCATGTAGTTTGCTATGGGATCATGAAATACATGACCTATTTCTTGACTTTCAACAAATTTATGGTCATAATTGGGTATGTCACATATGTTTTTTATATCATTATACAGTTCCTAATATGGATGCAAATTTTTTGATGAACTTTGTAATGAGACTCTTGTTGAACAAGACCATGAAGTCGAATTCCTAATCAAGTCTATATCATAACTAATTTTAAGCTCATAGCTAGCTAATGGAACAGGACTTTGACTACACAGATCATCCAAAAAATTAGTTATTGGATCATGTAGAAGCTGAGAAGACTTACGCATTGGTTCCAATGAAACGTTGTAATTTTCTATGTGCTTATCATTAAGGACATGATCAAGATTTTTCTTCAAGGACTGAAATGAATTAAAGCTTAATGGTACACAATTATTTTTCATTAACTCATAATTTGTTTTAGGCTCTAAGCTTTCATCTAAGATTTGAAACTCAAGGTAGCTTAGTGGTTGTAATTTTGAAGCAAGAAAAACTTCCATATCCCAAATGGCATTATTGGCAAGAAGTTGAGACAGAAAAGCAAAGCAGTTTTGGGAAAGAAAGTACACACACATGAGGAAAGCGACAAATGGAAGGAAGAACATCACACACACATGCATGGAATACCTAATGACGTTAGGGTTAGGGTTTTGGTAATGTATTGTAATGGTTGAAGATCTAGAAAAAGTATAAATATAGATACTTAGGTATCATAGAGGGTTCGATTATTATCGAGTCGGATATTATGTTAGTTTGTTCACATTTTTGAAAAGAAGAAATCGTTATTGTAGAAGGAGCGGTTGTAGTAGTCATGATATGTAATATTTTTTTGTATGATCCACTTTTGTAAGTTGTTAAGAAAGAGTGGAGAGGGAGGGTAGATCTTGAGAGTTAGATCACGGGCTGTGGATCTTGGTGCAATCTAGTCTGCCTCATACAAATGTTACCCCAAAAAAGGGATAACAATTCTTTAGCTCCTCCCTTAAGGCCTTTTGATGTGACCCTCTACCACAACCTGGGGCCCAACCTTCAAGTGTGTCAAAAATTCCTGAATTGGGAGGTCGCGATACAGGACTCCTCCTGTTCCCCGAAGTCCAACTCTCGTGAATTCTTTATTGTAGATTGGTTGTTGAGATACTGTTGACAGGCGAAATTGACTGTCTGTCAACTGAGAGAGTGGAACCGGTCCGGGGTTGTCTAATAACCCAAGCCGTTTGGAATGAACCACCCTGACGGGTTTAGCGGCTCTGTTGGCCGCTCTAAGGTCCTAAGAAAACCAAAGAGAAAACTAATCTAAACTAACTGATCTAACTAAAACTAAATAAAACAAACTAAACTATAACTAAAATGAATTAATACTAACTACTAAATAAAACAAACTAATCTAACTAATCTAATTAAAACTAACTATTAAAACAAACTAACTAATCTACTATCTATATATATAAACTACTAACTAATACTATACTAACTACTATCTGAAATATAACTTATCTACAAAATATACAATATTCACAAAATACAGATTTAAATAAAACCTCGAAAACTCATTTGCAATCTTCCCTTAGACAGAGAAAGGTATTTTTTATTTTTATTTTATAATTTTATAAACAAGAAATAAAACTTACTGAAATTAAACAATCTAATATACTAATTCTACACATATATCTAACTAAACTTATATCTAAACTAAACTACTAATAATATACTAAACAAAAAAATGACAAACTGACCTGGAAACGCTCCAAATTTGTCCTGTGTATGATGACTTCGAAGCTGGTCGGAGGAAGGAAACTCGCACCGGAAGATCCAGAAGCTTCTCGTACACGATAGGCTACACTACTCTTTGAGTTCTTTACAGGACAAACAAGACATAAAAAATCATAACAATTATATGATTTATAAATTTCTGCAATAAGGGAAACATGTTATGCAAAAACTTATACTTAATAATTCAACTTATGAAGAAGAGAAATCTGTCATTCACAAACTGAATCAAGTAATTGCTATGTTTTTTTAAACACTAGAAAGAAATCAAATATGGATTATATTGATTAAATTATATCATTTGCAAAAGACTAAGATAGCTAAAGTAGTCATTAACCAAATGCAAATAGATACACATAAACATGAAACAAAATATTGATATTATGAAAAGCTAAAGTTGTAGAAGAACATCAAATTTTGTCTCAGTTTGTATTAAAATTCCATCTCCTTGTTCTCCCATGAATGAGGATGGTGTTATTACAAAAAATAATAAGTATTTATAAGTTTTTCCACAGGGTAAAACCTCCATGTGGAAAGTATCAAACTATTTACATAATCTGGGGAAATATTCCCAAGATCAACTAAACTAGGAAACTAAAATGAAAATAACTCATCCAAATATCCTCTAAATTGTCCATCAAATCCCATGCAATTCAAGTTCACCTGAAAAGGATGCAAAATAGACAAGTTAGAAGACTCTTTTATCAATAAAATGATAAAAATTAAATTCTATAGACTAGCTACAGAATCATCTGATTCTGTAGAAAGTCAAAATGAGATACATAATCAACATCAAAATCGATTCAAAATCTTTAAAAGAATTAAATCCAATTATCTTCCAATGAATCAAAATAATTTTAGCATTCAACATTAAAAAGGATAAAAAATTATTCAACCGAAAACAGAGATAGGACTACTCTGTTCTTCTGTTACCACAAAATCGGGTCCTCAGAGTCATAATCGAACAGTCATAAGGTTGTTTTATATCCAATTTGAAATCGATAATCAAACATATCGTATGTGATACGATCCAATACAACAAAATCATTTTCCACTCGTTATGGCTGTAACGATATAGCAAAAAGATTCAAATCATTTAATCGAATACAAAGATAGAAATACTCTGTTTTGATTATTGTTACAAGTCGGGTAAATGAAATCATACGTAACAGCATCATAAGCGTTTCTCAGCAAATCAAATTCAATTGAAAACATAAAAAATCGCAAACACTTCGTTATACTTGTCTCATCAACAGGAGAAATCATCGCATCGAACAAGATTATCACGATAACTGTATAGCAAGCGATTTAGATTGTGAACGAATTCAAACCAAAAATGACACATAACCAAAATCGTAACAGGATCAATCAAACATAATTTGTCATAGATTTCGATCGTTGATCCTTGCACAGTCAACAGACAGGAACGATTAATTTTGATCACAATCGTTTCAATCAAATGAATCGTAACAGGGTTTGACCAATTCGTTTCACAAATCTAAAATACATAGCATCAATTATAATATGAAATCGACTCAGAGGACAAACTTGCTAAATTAGATTAAGAGCAAATCGATCTAGCTAAGATTTTCACACAGTTGTTATGATTTGAATTCATTTCCCGATTCATGCACGAATGGTATCTGAGTGTATTATTTTCATCAAAGACACTGAGTCATTATCCTTGACCTGGAAACAATCAAAAATAGAAAATCACACGACACAACATCGTAACAAATATCTTCCCAAAAGCGTTTAGCAGTCATAGCATACCAATGATAATGAAATCGAATCCGAGCATAATCGTAACAATCAAACTTAATCAAACCGTTTATTAACTATAGCACACAGATCATAACCAAATCAAATATGAGCATGATACAAACCAAACTATTAATTTTGTCATTTTAACAAGGCAAGCCAATCAATCAAATTTAAACGAAGATAACTCAAATCCAATCAAAATCTATTGATTTCTATACTGGGAATAATCATATCGTATATCGAATCAAAATTTCTTTTTATTCAAAGCAAAGCTATATATAGAATGCACGCAATATAAAAGAGCTATTCAAGGTGTGAACAGAACTGTTTAAAAACTGAATTGCAAACATTATATCAACCTAGTTTATTTACAAAACAAAACGATGTGAAAGCCATACCTCTGTAGCGATGAGGCTGCTCAATTATGTCAACTTGGAATTTACAACAACCGTGGCTGATTCCACGTTTTTAAACAGGATGGATCCGGTTGTCCTTTGTTTTTATCTATCGTTTGGAGCTTAGCCTTTTGACTGGTTAGGATTTCAATCTGGTCTTCCAGTGACTGAATTTTTTACTGCAGTATCGGAACATCGATATAATATCGCTCTAACCATGAACTGCATTGATCACAGGGTGACTGTGTGTGTTTAGACAGAGCAGGCGAGGGTTTGGGCGAATGAGCGGGGGTTTCACAAGGCAACTTAATGCTTGGGTAGTTAGGGTCATCCTTTAGGCAGGGGGGTAGGTTTGATACAAAATCATACAAGGGTTCGGCACACAATCCTTGTGAATAGGGGTATTCGCTAGCCAAGAAACGCTCCACTTCTGAATCGGATTACTCACTCAACACGATAGGGTTTTTTCGACAGGGGGTTTTGTCTTGTTCCTTGCCATTCATGAAATCAAATATTCATTCCTTTTCCCTTTAACATTTGCAGTGAGGTTTGCCCTAGGCTTTTTTCTCATAGGCTTAACAGTCTCAACACTCTTAGTCACAGTGTGGGGTAAGTCAATAGGAGGGTCGGCCGAGGGTTTAGGAAGAAGGACATGGTAGGGCATTGGGGGTACAACCTTGACCTCATTCACCACAGGTTTGTCAACCTGTGTGGGGTTTGGATCCTCGAAACCATTCCGAGCAACGAAATTGCTCCAACTATCCCCTTGCAGACTCAAATGATAGACAACGATAAGCTTAACAAGCCCGTAATGAAAAAGGCTACTGTCAGCCTGGTGTCTTTTGTACTTCTTTGACATTTTAAAGACGCTACGATGAAAATAATAGGGCATATTGAGAGAGTATCCCATAAAAACCATAATCAAACGCAGGTGGTGGAGGAACACAAGTCCATATCAACCTTCGCAGGTCACAAACTGCTTGATTATCATCAATAAATCGTGCCAATGTTGTTTAAGCATAGTTACGGGCATACCTCTATCACAGGAGGTGATTTTGCACGATTGAAACAACAATGTCCACGGAACTTCCTCGACCTTGCAATTCTTAAACCAACGTTGTCCAGAGGTAGATAACCCCATGGCTGAGCTGATGAACTGTTCATCAATCTCTAGCTATACATCGCCTACCTTGGCTCGACAGCCATCAAAGGTCATGGAAAACTGTCGAGCTACACAAAGGTTAAAACCCTCGAAACGTTCCATGAAGGTAATCCATCCACTGTCTGCCAAATCTTGGCGGGCATTGCCAAACATTAATAGGGCCTGGTTTCCATTGGGTTCAACTCGCATGACTGGTGCCATGGAGCTGAATGCATGGTAAGGGAAGGGTTCTAATTCATCAACACACAGTAACAGAGCTACCCGAACCAATAGCAATGGATCGAGCCAAAAGAGGTAAGCATAAATGCACGCATGCGAAGGTGGTGGAGTCTGCCATGCATAATATTCATTACCTAAGTACAACTGCCAAATTTCATAGTTGTTTACTCCATAATAATAGTTCAACCATTAAGCCATGTGTACAACCAATCAAATCTAATGCGTATACCAATACGCGCCAGCACTATGCCATAGTTTTCAAAACATTCGACGTATAGATCAATACCAAAATCATTATGCGCTAATGTATTAATTCATATAATCAAAAGTTCAACCAAGGTGCCAAAATGATACTCATATAGTTGACAATCCAATAAGTCATGAAAAGATTAACATAAGG
>ML783039.1:346473-361052 GCA_009831015.1 Picea engelmannii | reverse complement strand
GTGATTGGGTTAAGTATTCTGGGTGTCCAAAAATAATACCTTCCATGGAACTTTTCTTTGAATGATGGAGTCCTCATTTTCAAGATTATGGAAGTGTTTTAGATGACCATGTGGCTACCTTACAAGAAAACGAGGATGAAGTGCTTGAGACCATGGAAATCGAGGAAACATCAGCCTTGCCTATTGATGAAAGATCATCTCTTCTTTTGGAAGGTCCATCACCTAGTGAACATATTGAAGATGAATTACTTCATGAAGATACCAAAGTCTATGAAGAATGTTGAGTTTTGGTGTACCTTGGGAAGTGGTCCCCTTGTGGTTGTGGGTCTCTAACCACAAGAGAGAAATATTTGATTCTTTGTTTATGTCTAATTTCACTTTGATATTTTCCTAAGTCAAAAAGGGTGAAATTTGTCACTTGAGTGAAAAGTGACTATTAATTCACTTTGTGGGTGAATTGGGGGACATAAAGTGAACTATGGAAACTTAACCCAATGTGAGTTTTGAGTTGAGATTCTTTTTGAGAGATCTCAACCATGGATTAGATATGGCTTGGAGTGATCCTAGCCATTGCTCTTTTAGGTTTCCTTATGATTCCTTAAGAGGGGCGCATAGGGAAAAAGGAGGCTCATTCCTTCATTTGTTCACTTGGAGAGTTTGGAGAGGAGCAAGAGGATGAGAATGGAAGCATTGAGAGAGGAGAGCTTAGACACCATCTTTCATGGAGGGTGCAAGAAGGCTTAGGGCCTGTTTTTTTTGTGGTGAGTGTTCTTGCTTGGTGGAGGGTGCAAGCTTAGCAGGCACTAGTAGTTCTATGACATTGACTACGAGGGTAAGATTGTGGTAAATGTAATTGGACACAGTGAGGAATTTAACTTAGAAATTTTTGAAAACAAATCAACTAGCCCAAGAATTGAAGAGTATGGAGTGATTTGTTTCCCTCTCCATGAAATGGTTATCATAAGTGTTGAGCAGTCCTAGTGCCTTAGGAACTCAAACCGTAATTCTTAAGTATTCCGATTCTCCACGTTTACTTTTTATTCATTAATACTCTCCCTAATTACCTTCGACCTTTGATTACCTTTACCCTCTCGACCTATCTTTAATTTGTTCTCCTCCTTTGGCGAAGAATGACATGGAGATTCAACAACTTCTATTTAAATCCCAGTTGGAGCCGCCTCTGCAACCTTTCCTCCTTGATTTGTCAAGTATAAACAATGAGTTGACCCATTCCTTCGATTATATTAATCCCATTGATCTTTGGATGGAGGAAGTTTGTGAAAGTATGAACCAACCTTGGTGTAGTTCGGGCCTTGTACCTAATAGATAAGACCTTACTTGGTTTCTGAACTTAACCGTGACTGAGATTTTACCTAATACCCACTTCATGATTGACATATACCTGTTATGGCTATGACCAAACGCAAGGGAAGTATTCTGCTGACAAGATCCTTGAGTGGTTGCATTGGATTTTTGATTTCACCTAGCAACCACATCCCGTGTAGCCAGTAGGGTACACATGAATAAGCTCCCAGAGCAATAGATTAGATTAGTTTGTTTTATTACTCGTACTTGTTATTTCAGCTCCTTCCCTATTTTGCAGTTATTTTTATGTTGCTTGTCTTATCTAGTTAATTTATGTTATGTTCTGATGATATCTTGATATGGATCTCTGGGGTGACAGTATCACCCTGTTTTGTCTTTTTGATCATTTTTGGGTTGAGGTGTGTGCAGGTGCAAGTATCAGCAGAAGTTCTGGAGTTCTCGTGTCCTCTTCCAGAGCTCACGTCCCCAAGTTGGAGCCACTGTTACCACATCCACCACAAAAGAGGTGGCGCCCCATGGACCCCACATTTTACACATTCCTCATAATATATTCCAGCTAAGGAAGGAGGTGCACTTTTATTAAGGGTCCCACCATATGTAAATGAATTTGAATGTAAAACTTATCATAAGGCAAAAGATGGGGTTGCTCTTCTCACATGGGCCCCACCGATATGTAAATCAAAAGATTGAGTTTTATCATTAGAAAACAAAGGGAAGGTGCACCCATCTTGGGCCACACCTTAGTGATTGTAACGAAATTAGTATAGCAAAGGTATAGAAAGAGAGGGGCACTCCCCTAGGGCTCACCATGTTCATATGTAATGTTTACCACTAGAAAACAAAGGGAGGGCGCACCTTTTTGTGGGCCCAGCTTCTAGAAGAAGCTGGGCACCATTCTCATGAAGATAGCTGTTAGAAGGGTTGATTTGGGTCTATTTATTTTCAGCCTTCTCTGCTTGTAACGAGGTTTGAAGGATTGCAGACTGGAGGCTCTGCTTGTTTTTCCTTGTATACAGCTTGTGGATGGTCCATGTAGTGCATTCTATTGAGGCTGAATTCGTCCAACTGCTTGAGCTCATCAATTCTGGAAGCCTTTTTTATCAGTAGCAATGCACCCAATTCGCCCTGGTATACTTCTTTCATTTTAAGAATAATAAATCATTTGGAATGGTTTCAATCTTGTTCTTTCTTCTCAACTAATGGTGAAAGGCAATAGAGCCATTTCCTGATATTTTTTTGGGTTTGCAGAGCTATTTTCTTTGTATATTTCAGCAAAGAAGCTGGATGAAGGTCTCTGGTTTTTACTAATCAAATATTTGGTTGCACTTGGCTTGTATGCTTCAGCAAGTGCGCCCTTTCTTTTTCAGCAGGGGGAATTCCCTTTTCTGAGTACTCTAGACCCCATTTGCCCAATTGATTACTAAAGCACTGGTACTTTTTCCTTTAACCTCTAAATTTTTTTGTCATTTCACAAACTTTGTTCCAGGGCAGCAGATCTGGGTTCAGTCCACCACATGCATATCTAAGTCGTCTGTTCATTCTAAATCAACGCTCCATCTTTTCATTGTAAAATCATCAAGGGCGCTGGTCAGTTTTTCCTCATACACTTTGGTGGGCTGGAATTACATTTATTCAGATCTCAAACCACAAATTTGCGTGAGGAACTTTTTCCTTGTGTTACACATTGATCTTTATGCTTTAGAAACCTTATATGGAGTGCTGTAACAAATTTTCCAGAGGTACCTGTTTGACAAAAAGACTGAGTGAACTCTTCTATATCTTGAAATAGCCTGTCATGCTCTGCATATTTGTCTTAATTGGAACTGGAAGAATGTTACAGAACACCTTGTGGGGTGTGAATTAATCCTCAAGACTGATATTTCTGGTCCAATAAAGGAGAGAAATCTGACTGTGTTGCTTTCAAACAGGGTTTATTGAGTGATAAATTTGCTGTACTATTGGAGGTATTTCGAAAAAGTTTGAGTGCCATAAAGAAACATTGTTATAAGCCTGCTAAACCTGGCACCAAAGTGAGATTCTTGACAGAGACACATGCGTACGTCATTTCAAACTCTGTGTGACAGCTTTTATACTATGCTGGTTTGTTGATGACAAAACCCTCAGGAATTCATAGTCTAAATTAAACCTGTGCTTGCTAGCTATCTAAAGTTGCATATATTCTTCTTTTCAAGGTGTTTTTATTTTATTTTATTTTTGCTTAAAGGTCAGCCTGACATTTATTAAGGGATTTTTGTTTCAGACTATGAATCATATGTCAGTTGGTTATTCCAAATCTTAACAAGCATGGGAATATAAAGTCCTGAAGGTGGTGCCACAAATTCTATTAGTGCTTTCAGTCAAAGTTGAGTTTGAATGCTGGTTTTAGGAATTGTCATTTGGAAATTTAAAACTCTGTTGACTATCCCACGAAACTCACATGTGTTTGATGAATAGATCAGCCTTGTTTCCACATCTAAGTTTCATACTTGTCTGGTTTTAGAAACTCAAAATTGCAGTTAGCGTCCTCATAAGAGTGTTGCTGAACCATTTTGAACGCTGAGCATAGCTTTGATAAGCTTCTCTTGAAAAGCACAATATGTGATATCCCCAACAGGAATATACTTGTTTGCTGTTCAATGATGGTGTTTTTCCTTTGTGGAATTTTGTCAAATACTTAGCATTCATAAGTTTTGTACTAAAAGCTGGTTGATGAATTGCTACTAACAGTTTACATGTGTTCTAGTGATAGATATTTTATGAAACATATCTCATGCAACTCATACACACAAGTGATAGAAGAGACAACATTGGCCCTACAACTCTCCCTCGGCCCTCTAGAGTCTAAACACCAAGAACAGGGCTGCTGCCCTTCTTTCCAACCTCCATGATTCTGCTCAAAGGCTCATGGCCTTCCTTCTTGTCCCTGGAAGCTCGCTCAATGGCTCTTCGACCCTCTCTATATCCCTGTGGCACAATAAAGGAGCCCGCGGCCCCTTTTCAACCCTCACGGTTTGCCAAATATGGGAGACGACTCCCTCTATATACCCGCAACCCCCCTCTTGTCACTCGATTCTGCAAAATGGGAAGAGCTCGGCCCTTCCTACAGTCTGCAAACCCTCCACAAGCCCCTCACGACTTGTTCAAGTGCCCACGATGTCAAGCAAGGAGTGAGATCGACCCTCCAACCGGCCTTCTAGTGCCACGACCCTGCAGAGAAATACAAATCGACCCTCAAAGCAACTCCACTGATCTTCAACCCCACGGTCTGCCAAATATGGGAGACGACTCCCTCAATATACCCGCGACCCCCCTCTTGTCACTCAATTCTGCAAAATGGGAAGAGCTCGGCCCTTCCTACAGTCTGCAAACCCTCCACAAGCCCCTCACGACTTGTTCAAGTGCCCACGATGTCAAGCAAGGAATGGGATCGATCCTCCAACTAGCCTTCTAGTGCCACGACCCTGCAGAGAAAGACAAATTGACCCTCAAAGCAGTTCCACTGATCTCCCAAGCAATTCGCTGCAACCTCTAAGTTGAAGAAGAACTCACAAGATGACTCTAATGGAAACCCTGGATAGATTTCTCATTTGTCTAGCTAGGGTGGATATTGCACGATCGAAACCAAACTAGCAATGGAAGGGTTTTTGCCAAAAACCCCATCGAAAACTTGGCTCAAAGAGCAGTCCAAAACAAGAGATCAAATCATAATGAGAAAGGTGAGGTTCTACCCTTCCTTTATAATTCTTCGAACCCCTTCTAAATCTTTCCTCCTTTGACCAAATCCACATGATATTCCCGCTTTTAATTTTCATTTAAGGATTAATAATCACTTTATAACCCCTTTTTAATGTTGGAAAGTGATTACTTGGCTTGTAAGTCATTCCTTGACACTGGAAGTGCCTTGCTCATCATCCCAACCTTTAGATCTTTTCGTCCCAATTCCAACGAGCTATTACATGAAGGTGTTCCCTCCAACAAATGACCCAAATAACACCTTTAGTGCATTTAATTAATTTATACTCAATAATACTCTTAATTTACAGGAATTGTCGGAATGCCACAGAACCAAGAACAAGCTATGTGGAAGTGATCCTGATGATGAAATAAGGTGAATGGACTAGATTGGGGGTCATATTGTTAGAATTTAAGGGCAAAAAGTAGACTAACTAGAAACATAAATAATTTTATTTTAATTTCCAAACATTTGCTACTGTAATTCTGGATCAACAACACATTAAATTTCTGATGCATAATCTAATAACATAAATCAGTAAGTAGCATAACATAGACTTTAATATTACCTCGACTGAAACAAAGAACAAAATTACCTGATATGCTGCTGTTACCTTCCTCAATGTATGCTCAGAAAAAGCTTAATGGATCATGGATCATACCCTCAGGGTTGATCTCATCATGATCATTTGGACATTGCCAAGAAGAACTCTTAGGATAGTAAACCAAAAAACAAATCAGCAGGCAGAATCTAAGGATCATGCCACTATCAAGTAATAGGGCTGAAAGCAAAACAACACTGTCCAACCTAGGTCTGGAAAAGAAACCACAAACAACCTTAACACTTTTAGCCCACATAAATTTGCTTCAAATATCAACAGTTCCAGAACATCCCCAATAGTCCAGTTCACAATAGTACTAGGGCTGCTTGCATACAAGGTTGAGGCAGCACACAAGGGCGACACCAACAAATGGTTAAGGTGGCATCATCTAGAGAGCAAGGTGACACTAGCAAGAAGATCCAACACACCAATCAACAACCAGAAAACCCTCTACGGTTGGCTGGGAAAGACTTTTAGGGTCAACGACAAGCTTAAACAAACAAGGCTGATAGGAATAAACTGTTAACATTAGTGCAACTACAAGAGCCATTCTCTTGGAGGATAACATAAGATCCTAGCTGTGGACTAGGGCCCCCAGCACACTTCTGGGGTTTCTTGGTATGAGACCAAGTAGTGAGAACCATGGCAAAAGACCCTTGTGAGGGCCCCTAGTAGATGACTGGGGTTCTTGGTCTAGGACCAAGCAGTAAGACCCTAGATGTGTTCTATGGCCCCTGGATATGTTCCAGGGAATCCTTACCCGGTGCTTGGATTGATCCTTGGATGTGTTCCTTGGTGGTTGATATAAGTCCCTAGATGTGTCTAGGGCCCCTGGATGTGTTCCAGGGAACCCTTGCTTAATGCATGGGTTGATTCTTGGTCTTTTACCTTGGTGGATAAGACCCTAGATGTGTTCTAGTGTTCTGGGGCAACCCGGTCTTTGACCAGGTAGGTCTTGGTGTAATACCAAGATGTGTTGATGTGTGATCCTCTTCCTCTCTCCCGGGATGGTCCATGAGACCTAAGAGAGTCTATGAAGATGGACATGACCACATTGTTGATGTACCCCCTTATGCAGTGATGATAAAGTTTATAGGTCACTATGAGACTCATGTGGACATGTTTTTCCATTAAGGAACCCCCCCCCATTGACTTTATCTAAATAGGTACCCCCTTGTTGGTTTGCTTTCCCTCTTGGTTTATGTGATTGGGTTTTATTTTGTGTGATTGGGGTTTTATTTTATGCGATTGGGGTTTTTATGTAATTAGGGTTTTAATTAAATATTAATTGACATATTAATTAATATTTATATTAATTAAATGTCAATAATTTATTATAATCCTAATTACCCTAACCTCTCTCCCTAACTATAAATTAGACCCTACCCTATTGCTTTTCACACACACTCACTCTCTCATCTCCCTACTTGCTGCGACTACCTCAATGACTCTTCCCTCTTGTTAGTGCGGCCTTCCCTTTGCTTATCAGTTACAGATCTGCGATTTTTTATGCTGGTTGGAAGTTTCCTCTTTGGAGTTTTTGCTGAGGTTGCTGGATTTGTTTCCTCTGAGCTGTGAGGTGCCTCTAAGGGCTGTCGGACCTGTCTCTTGCACCAAAGCTACCTCCCTTTAAGTTGTTGGGCCTGTTTTGTGGGTGTCGGTTCCTTGTCTAGGGCCATAGACCTGTGTGGAGGTGCCACGACCTCATTCTGAGCGCTCTCCTTGGCTATATATGCTTCCCTCTTGCTGTCGCGTGGAGTGTTGAGTCCCGATTTCTCAGTTTGTTGTCCAGTTTTCTGAGTAAGGGTGTTTGCTATTGGAGGTTTTGCTTACATGTCCAGATCTCTTCCTGTGCCTAATCATTGTTTATTGGAGGGTTTTTTCTGTTGGGGTTATTGCTGTTAAGTCATAGGGTTTATTGTTGTTTTTTTTGAGGGTTTCCATCCATGGCAAGACTGTCCCACAGTTCTCTTTGACAGAGATCAAACCCTAGAGGTTTGATCCATGAACCTAAACTAAAGTTTGAGCATATTTACAGAGGCTTACATCCACACATGTGATGGGTACATCTATCATTGAATCAAGAGGTAAGCTAAAAGTTATTTTATCATACTGAGAAATTTTATTTGCTTCAGATCTATTTGTATGTCTTATTCTTTATGTTGATATAATGAACAAAAAAATTTAAAAGCATTTTGTTTTTCAATTTCCCCTAATTCTAACATGGGATCAGAGCTTAGGACATGAAAAGAGCTCAAGAATTGCAGACTTGAGCCTGCGTAGATTCATTCTTTAGGGTTTGTTTTGCAGATCAACAACATATCATCTTCATAATCTGATTCAGAACTCAACATGGCCTCTTCTTTAGTCAAAGCTGAAGATAGACTTGAAGGGGCCTCCAACTTTAATGCTTGGAAGTGTAGAATACTCAACATCCTAGAAGAGAGTGACTTGGATGAGCTGGTTACTAGGGTAATAGAAGAACCCACTTCAAATACTGGCAGGGAAACGTACAAGAAAAGATAGGCCAAAGCTAAAAGAGTCATTTTTGACTCAGTTAAGGACAACATGATGCCCATCATTGGTCATCTAAGGATTGCAAATCTCTATGAAAAGAAGGCTCCAACTCAGAAGAGAATATTGAAGAAACAACTACATACATTAAGGATGTGAAAGGATGAAACCATTGCTGCCTTCTTCTCCAAGATTGCTCAAACCAGATATCAGCTTACAACAATAGGAGTTGCTGTGGATGATGATGACCTTGTGCAAACTGTAGTTAATGGACTCCCTGAGTCATGGGGAATCTTTCTTGCTTTAGTCAATGGAAGAGAAGCTCAACTTAACTTTGACAGATTATGGCATGACTGCTTAGAAGAAGAAGGAAGACTCAAAAGCATAAATGAACTCTGTAAGAATATAAAGAAAGTGTATCCTCACAACAATAGAAAATCTAATGGCATTTTAGATCTAATTCATTCTGATCTTTGTGGGCCTATGACTGCTCCATGTATGAATGGTTGTATTTACTATATCGTTTTTTATTGATGATTGTTCTCGTAAAACTTAGATTTATTTTTTAAAGACTAAAGATGAATCTTTCAGCAGATTTCAAGATTTCAAGAATCTTGTTGAAAATCAGACAGGTAGACACATTCGAGTTTTCAGAACTGACAATGGTAAAGAATTTGACTCCTACAAGTATGATGAACTCTGTCGGGCTTTTGGGATTAAGAGGGAGTTGACTGTGCCTTATAATCCCCAGCAGAATAGGGTTATAGAAGGAAAGAACAAAACAATCTGTGAAGCAGCCAGAGCCATGATGTATGATCAGAATTTACCTTTATCTCTTTGGGCCGAAGCTGCAAGTACTGCAGTCTACATTCAGAACATGTGTCCTCACAAAGCCCTTGAAGAGAAAAGTCCAGAAGAAGTTTTCACCTGTATAAAGCCATTAGTGGATCACTTGAGAATCTTTGACAGTCCAATCTGTATTCATATTCCAAAAGAAAATAGGACTAAGCTAGAGCCCTCCAGAAAGAAAATAACTTTTGTGGGATACAGTGAAACCTCAAAGGCTTACAGAATTTATATCCTAGATCAAAAGTTCATTGAGGTTAGCAGAGACGTGACTTTTCATGAAGAAACAAATTTTCGTTGTGCCAAAGAACTTCCATGTGATACAGAGGAGCAGGAAGTTCCATCTCATGAACCTTCAGATTCACCTCTTCCAGATGAGTAGAGGGAGGAGACCTCAGAACCTTCAGATTCACCTCTTCCAGATGAGCAGAGGGAGGAGACCTCAGAACCTTCAGTGGATCCCACAAGGGATACTATTGAGTTTCCTTTAGAGAAACCTCATGTTAAAAGGAAACCAACCTGGTGTTGGGAAATTCTAAAGGAAGCAGAAAAACATTCAACACCTAAAGGCACTTTCAGAGAAAGCAAGAAACCATATAAGTACTCCGACCTAATAACTCAATTGAATCTTGTGATTGATTCAGAACCTTCCACCTTTGAAGAAGCCTCCAAACATCAAGTGTGGAAAGAAGCTATGATAGAAGAATGTGATTCAATTATCAAGAATGATGTATGGGGAATGGTCCTAAGACCTCGTGGCAAATCAGTGGTAACCTCCAAATGGATTTATAAAATAAAACATACAACAGATGACAGTGTTGAAAAATTAAAGGCTAGATTTGTGGCTCGTGGCTTCTCTCAGAAAGAAGGAATTGACTATGACGAGATCTTTGCTCATGTTGCCATATATACTTCCATCAGGATTATTATCTCTCTTGCCGTAGTTTTTGGTTGGAAACTTCATCAGATGGATGTTAAGACTGCTTTTCTTAACGGTGAAGTTGAGCAAGAGGTGTATATCGAACAACCTGAAGAGTTCGTGATCCATGGGAAAGAATCTTATGTGTGCAAACTCAAGAAAGTCTTGTATGGATTGAAGCAAGCTCCGAGAGCTTGGTATGGGAGAATTGACAACTTTCTACAGAGTCTTGGGTTCACCAAGAGCATAGTAGATCCCAATCTTTATATAAAGATTGTACAGAATCATCCGTTTATCTTAGTCTTATATGTGGATGATTTGTTCCTCACTGGAGAGGAAAACTTGATAGCTCAGACTAAGAGGGAGCTTTCAACAGAATTTGAAATGAAAGACTTGGGCCTTATGCATTATTTTTTGGGCTTAGAGGTGTGGTAGAAACCAGGTGAGATCATTCTCTTACAGAGCAAATATGCAGTTGATGTGCTCCGTAAATTTGGCATGATGGACTGTAAGTCCATGTCCACACTGATGATTTCTAACCTGAAGAAATTACAAGACCGGGTTACAGGTACAGATTTGGAAGACCCCACCTTATATCGACAAATCATTGGGTCCTTGTTGTATCTTATACATACCAAACCGAACATCTGTTATGCAGTGAATGCCCTCAGTCAGTTAATGCGTGAACCAAAGCATATACATATGGTTGCTGTTAAACATATTCTGAGATATGTTTAGGGGACTATAGCTTATGGGCTCAGATACACTTCTAGTGGAGGTGTAATGCTTCATGGATATACAAATTTAGATTGGATGGGTAGTACAGTGGATCAGAAGAGCACTTTTGGATATTGTTTCAGTTTGGTTTCAATGACGATCTCCTGGTCTAGCAGGAAACAGGGCTCCCGGAGGAGCACTTTTGGATATTGTTTCAGTTTGGTTTCAACGATGATCTCCTGGTCCAGTAGGAACTAAGGCTCCATAGCCCAGAGCACTGCCTCTGCAGTGCTCTGGGCTATGGAGCCTTGCTTCCTGCTGGACGAGGAGGTCATAGCTGAACCCAAACTGAAACAATATCCGGAAGTGTTCTTCTGGTCCACTGTACTGCCCATCCAATCTGAATCTGTATAGCCATGAAGCATTTTACCTCCACTAAAAGTGTATTTGAGTCCTTAAGCTATAGTGCCCCTGACATATCTGAGAATATGTTTAGCAACAATCATATGAATGTGTTTTGGATTACACATGAATTGATTGAAGGCATTTACTGCATAACAAATGTCCGGTCTGGTGTGTACTAGATACATCAAGGACCCAATAATCTGACGATACACTGTAGGTTCTTTTGGATCTGAACCTGTAGCTTGCTCATGTAACTTCTTCAGGTTAGAAATCATAGGTGTGGTCATGGACTTACAGTCCAACATCCAAAATCTGCGAAGCACATCAACTGCATACTTACTTTGTGAGAGAAAAATCTCACCATGTTTCTGCCACACCTCTAAACCAAGAAAGTAATGCATAAGACCCAAGTCCTTCATTTCAAACTCTGCTGACAACTCTCTCTTAGTCTGAGCTATCAAATGTTCCTCTCCAATAAGGAACAAATCATCCACATATAAAACCAAGATAACAGGATGATTCTTCACGATCTTTATATAAAGATTAGGGTTTGCTATACTCTTGGAGAACCCAAGACTCTGAAGAAAATTGTCAATTTTTCCATACCAAGCTCTCGGAGCCTGTTTCAATCTATATAAGGCTTTCTTGAGTTTGCAGACATGGGATTCCTTCCCATGGATCACAAAACCCTCAGGCTGCTTGATATAAACCTCTTGCTCAACTTCACTTTATCCAATCACAATTTTATGCAAACCTTTAAAAAAAAATAAAAATGACTATGGTCTTCCACACCACAATGCTTTGAAAATTTCTTTATTCTCAAAATCAATCCCTACTTACAAATGAAAAGGCCTTCCTCTTTTATAGGTGAAGAGGAAACCTAAACCATTTACAAAAACCATGGGTAAGAAAAATACCATGGGTAGAATTATAGAACCATGAGCCAAATAATATTTAAATGTGTTCTTTACAGTAAATAATGAGTTTCTCTCTTGATGTGGTCAAAATCATAATAAAATAGTGCTTTTCTCCTCCTTGACAAGGTCGATTACCTTGAAATAATATTTTCATGATATATTCTCTTTAGGAAATGGTCAAAATGGTCAAATAAGCTCATCACCTTCTTTCATTAATGAAATAAATCACATGCCAAGGTGAAATTTGCCCTTCCACTTAAGTTGAGAAATTAAACATTTGTTCAAATGTGAAAAGAGGGTGCTCCATGTGTCCAATGGGTCAATAACGCTCTAATGTGCAATATTTACCTAGGATGATGCGTCTAACCACTTAGAAAGTCATTAATTCATAGCACCAAGCGATTATTTCCTAGTAAACACAACATTTTAATTTAATTTAAACACTTGCCTAAAGTTTACCTAGGAAAACATTGTTAATAATTTTAAATAAGCCCACTCCTAAGGAAAACCCATATTTCCTAAGTCATTTAGTTGGTGGATAGGCAATTAGTGAGATTAATGATGAAAGAGGAAAAGGGGAATGTTCACGTGATGACTTTTAGAGTTGTAGACATGCAATAGGCCATTTTAGCTTTTATTTATGTCTCCTAGCTTTATTTTAGCTAGGCAATTTTTTTATATTAGCCTTCTAGACGAAGCCTTAACTACTTCGGTATGCACACACACATCCCCTTTCTTTTCTTTGATTTTTTTTTTGAAGTCCCTTTTTCTTTGATGTATAAGGCACTACACATATTGATGCTTTACGCCAAGTAGAGCCCATTTCTAGGCTCAAGCGAAGGATCTCGATCATCACCGATGAACTCATGAGCCATTGTCGACATCATATGGCACACCATGTCGGGGCCATGCAACATATTAACGAATTTATGCAATCAAAGATACTCATCGTGAGTAGTGTCGTGAGATATGGAGGCTCCTTGATGATGCCCATCAAGACGTGAAGGATGTATGAAATGTGAATCGTGGACAAAAGGGGAAATAGATAATTTTGTAGCAAGTTTTGAAAAGGATAACCAAGGTGGAAAAGGGTCAAGACTTGAAGGTCTATTGGATGCCCTAGCTAATGCCCCCAGTCCTTGATCGAGACTCATCGTGCTAACTCTGGTGGGTTCCAAATCAGGAGAAGACGATTGATGCATCATC
This sequence comes from Picea engelmannii, assembly GCA_009831015.1. Taxonomy (NCBI): domain Eukaryota; kingdom Viridiplantae; phylum Streptophyta; class Pinopsida; order Pinales; family Pinaceae; genus Picea; species Picea engelmannii. The sequence continues at coordinate 347,868 of ML783039.1, read as the reverse complement.
TCATCCTTGGGTTCATCTATGGAAGCCATGACTTCCATGATGGCCTCTTCTGAAGGAAACTCGGTATATAGGAAATCATGTGAACGCGGAGAGTCAACAACCCGTTCGGGCAGAGTAGGTTGATCTCACTCTATATGAGGATGGAGTTGTTGACCAATATCAACGAATGATGATGGGATTGCCAGATCGACAATCTTGACCGCGATGAGCGGCATGGAAGCTTCAGATGATTCAACATCCTTAAGGTGAGGTACCACCCAAGGATCGACAGACCCAAGGGATCCACTAGTAAATGATGAAATCATGTTGATAGGAGCAATGTTCACAGCAAGGGAAAAAATTCTCATAAGTGAAGGATCTTTAAACATCCCCACAACCACACTCAAAGAAGATTGTTGGGTATCACAAACAAAGGGTACATTAGACCCCGCATTGGATCCAAGGTCTGGGGTACAAAACACAAGTTGATCAACCATCACGATTTTCCCTTGATGAGGGAAGCGTAAGACCCTAAAGATTGACGAGACAATTGCAGTCATCTCGTAGAACCAAGTGCGTCTGAGTAATAAGTTGTACTCAAGAGGTGCATCGACGACCTCCACAACAATAGAGACCGTCTTACCACCTAACTCGATGGGTAAGGCGATTAATATCCCATGGGGCTGGAACATATGTTCATTGAATGTTTTCAACAGTGTTGCAAAAGTATCAAGCTTAGGAGAGCCAAGGGCCTTCCAACAAGACATAGATATGATGCAAGTCGACGCTCCTTCATCAACCATGGTTTGAAGATGTTTTTCCCCATTGAATGCACTTTGATTTGGAAGGTAACTTGATAGGAGAGCCTATGAGCAACCTAATTAGAATCAGAGGTTATCGAACTCGACTTCGAGGGAGAAACCCCACCTATAGCATACAAGAAGGCTTTATGTTGTGTTGGGCAGCTTTAGAGAACTCCAAGTGCAGACATGGCACAGGGTGCATGGGCCAAGTCTTCCACAATATTGTAGTTGTGGGTGGCCTGTGAATTGGGATTATGTTTCATGCATCGAAGAACGCCCTTTGGGGGGAGAAGTACTATTTCAAAGGATGGATTCTCAATCTGAAGAGGGCCACCAGGCTGGGAAGAAGATGTTGATACATGAAAGGCAAGAGTAGGCCCGGAAGTGTCGTAGTTCTTGGCTCAAGTTTGCAAATTAAGCATCTGGTCACATATAAAAATAGAAGCATTCGAGGAAGACGCTTCATGATGAGGGGTACCTTCCATGCCCCCTTGTGGAAGGGTAGGATTTGCTGCAACCATGTGTTGCGGTTGAGGGGGAAAAGGATGAGTTAGGATAGCAGGTTGCTGGGGGCCTCTTTGCTAAGCCAAAAATCGATGGATCTCATCATTTC
>ML783039.1:334615-346373 GCA_009831015.1 Picea engelmannii | reverse complement strand
AGAAGAATACAAGAGGAAACATATGAGGCACCATGCCCACATAGTCGAAGATGAAGAGCCACCTACAAAAATGATAAGAGAGCAGATCAAAGACCATGTCTTGATCTCGGCCCTCTCAGGATCGGTAACACCTGGAGAGGACACGTGGCTCATTGATAGTGGTGCATCAAAGCACATGACAGGTAAGAGAAACACTCTTTCTTGTATTTCAGAAAAGAAGTTTTCTCAGAAAGTGACACTTGGAGATGATTACCAATATCCCATCAAGGGAGTGGGAGAATCAAACTACAAGCTTAGATTCAGAAAATTCAATAAAGATGAAGGACGTACTCTATGTACCAGGCTTGAAAAAGAACCTACTATCCATTTCAGCTTTAGACAAGAAAGGCTACAAAGTTGCCTTTATAGATGGAGAAGTTCTTATGTGGGCTAGAGGAGAAACCATAAATGAAGCAATCACCATTGGAAATGAAGAAAATGGTTTATATAAGCTAAAGGGTCACTCAGAGACTGCCATGACCCATGCCATTGAAAACTCATGCGAACTTTGGCATAGAAGATTAGCTTACATCAACTACAAGGCGCTACCATACATATGCAAAGCTGTCACAGGTTTACCAGAACTCAAGGTTGATCAGGAAGGCATATGCAATGGATGTGCGCAAGGGAAGAATATCAAGAACCCTTTTCCAAAGAGAAACAGCAAAGCAGAAGGAGTCCTAGAACTCATTCATTCAGACGTGTGTGGCCCAATGCCATCATCCTCCATTAGTGGGTATGTATACTATGTATCATTCATTGATGATTATTCTCGTAAGACCTGGATATATTTTTTGAAATCTAAAGATGAAGTATCCAGCAAGTTCAAGGAATTCAAAGCCTTGATAGAGAATCTTTCTGAAAGGAAGATTAAGATACTCAGGTCAGATAATGGAGGAGAATATACCTCAAAGGAGTTCGTGAACTTCTGTAGAGATATTGGGATCAAGAGGTAACTCACTACTCCCTATAATCCTCAATAGAACGATGTAGCTGAAAGGAAGAACAAAACGATTATGGAAGTTGTGAAGACCATGATCCATGATCAAGATCTTCCTATGTGCTTATGGGAAGAAGCAGCAATGGCAGCTATTTATGTACAGAACCGATTATCCCATAGCACACTTGTTTTCAAGACCCCGAAAGAGATGTTCACCAGAAAGATACCAGAGGTAAGCCATCTCAAAATATTTGGCTGCCCAGTCTTCATACACATTCCGAAAGAGGAGAGAAACAAGCTGGAACCCTCAGGAAAGAAGGGAATATTTGTGGGATACTGTGAGGTCTCCAAGGCCTTCAGAATTTATATACCAGGTCACTGCCACATTGAGATCAGCAGGGACGTGACCTTTGATGAAGATGCAGCGCTCAAGAAATCAAGAAGATGCCAACTTGAAGAACTGTATGAAGAGGAACCCGTAATCCCCAGGATTGCAGAATCAGTGAGGGAGGTTCCCAAAGCTGCAGAACCAGTGAGGGAAGTCATAACTTCCCCTGATGAGGAAATTCTTGAAGACCATGATGTAATAGAAGTTCAAGAACCTCCTCAAATGACCTTCTCCCATAAAAGAAAGCCTGCTTGGGAAAGAGAGCTTATTCAAGATGGAGAGAAGTATGGTGTTCCCAAAGGAACTACAAGACAGGTGAAAAGACCAAAGCCATTCTCCAGTTACACGGCTTTGATGTGTGATCTCCTAGAAGAGGAGCCTACCTGCTTTGAAGAAGCCATTCAGAAGAAAGAATGGGCAGATGCCATGACAGAAGAATACCAATCCATAATAAAAAACAATGTATGGGAAATAGTTCCCAGACCGAAGAGTAAGGATGTGGTGTCGTCAAAATGGCTCTTCAAAACAAAACATGTTGCTGACGGAAGTATTGAGAAGTATAAAGCAAGATTTGTCGCTCGTGGCTTTTCTCAAAAAGAAGGCATTAACTATGAAGAGACATTCGCTCCTGTAGCCAGATACACTTCGATCAGAACCATCATAGCCCTTGCAGCTAAGATGAAGTGGAAGTTACACCAGATGGACGTGAAGACAGCCTTCCTAAATGGTGTCATCGAAGAGGAAGTGTATATAGAGCAACCTCAAGGATTTGAAGTTGAAGACAGGAAGTCTCATGTCTGCAAATTAAAGAAAGCCTTATACGGATTGAAGCAAGCTCCTAGAGCTTGGTATGGCCGTATAGACAGTTTCTTGACGAGCTTAAGCTTTACCAAGAGTAAAGCAGATTCTAACCTCTACTTCAAGGTTATGAATGATGAGCCAGTAATACTATTGCTTTATGTGGATGACTTATTCTTAACTGGAGAAGAAAAGCTCATCACCGAATGTAAGAAGAGACTCGCATCAGAATTTGAAATGTAAGACCTTGGCCTAATGCATTATTTCTTAGGTCTTGAGGTATGGCAGAGTCCAAAGAGGATCTTCCTTAACCAAGGGAAGTATGCAGTCGAAATCCTGAAGAGATTCGACATATTAGAATGCAAGTCCATGAATACACCCATGGAAGTGAAGCTGAAGCTGTTGGTCGATACTTCGTCAGATCTGATTGATGTCACAGTGTATAAGCAGATTATTGGATCGTTGATGTACCTGACGAACACCAGACCAGACATCTGTTTTGTCGTGAACACATTGAGTCAATTTATGGTAGAACCCAGACATGTTCACCTAGTGGCTGCAAAACATGTGATGAGGTACCTAAGGGTACATTAGATTATGGTCTCAATTATGATGGAGATCATGATTTCACATTGAGTGGGTATACTGATTCAGATTGGGTAGGAAGCGTTGCTGACAGAAAAAACACTTTGGGATGTTGTTTCAGTTTGAGATCAGCCATGATCTCGTGGCAGAGTAGGAAGCAATCCAGTATTGCTCTCAGCACAGCGGAAGCAGAGTACATTGCCGCATGTTCTGCTAGCTACGAAGTTATATGGCTTCGAAAGTTGCTGACCGGTTTATTTGACCTAGAGATGGAAGCAACCACGATCCTATGTGACAACCAGAGCTGCATAAAGATGACATAGAATCCTGTATTCCATGACAGGTCGAAGCACATAGAGATTCGCTATCATTACATCCATGACATGGTGCAGAGAGGAACCTTAAAGCTCCAGTACGTTAGCACGGATGAACAGGTTGCTAATGTGTTGACCAAGCCTCTATCTCGTGTAAAGTTTGAGCACTTTCGAGATAAGCTTGGTATAGTCCGAAAGGACCCTCCCTGAAAGGGGGAGTAGCTGATGTGTTCCTTGCTTCTAACCTAGTTGTTAGACGTAAAGCAAGATGATGTGTTCCTTGCTTCTGACCTAGTTGTTAGACGTAAAGCAAGATGATGAGATGTGACTAGCACTGAGCTTCCGGCTTAACAGCTGTGACGTAAAGCCAGTCTAGTATTATGATGGGCCAGCCTCGTGCTGTGATGAGGTATCAGTTTTATACTGATACATATTGATGCAGATGATGATGGCATTCTTTTGAGAATGACGATGTTGCCGATGAAGAAAACTTCCGATGATTTATAGATATGCCAGCCAATGTTCCAAGATGATATTGACGATAATGTTCTCCTGATGCCATTGATGATGCAAACCTCTCTCGCTTGATGTTGTTGAAGAATACCCTTCTTGTTAAGGGGGAGTGTTGAAATAATGTAACTACAAAGTGTATTCTGCTTATTATTGAAATATTATTCATAGGATCAATCCCCATTATGGATTGATCATGTCGGCTATTGTAATAGGACCAAATCCCCTTTTGTTGATTGCTCATAATGTAATTGTAAAAGGCTAAAGAAGAAGTCGTCCCGGGATAATATTAAAGAAGCCCGGAATATAATAAAGGTGGGTTTACCCACCCAGATTGAGAAGTCGGCCCTGCCAGTGAAGAGACACTTCACACGTGCCAGACTTGTATAAATAAGAAGGCTAGTGCCTCACTTAGACACACTTCACTTGCTCAGTTTGAGAGACAAGTTTCGAAGCTGCAGTTGGAGAAGAGAGAGAGAGAGTGGCGCATCTTTAGGAGAGGACTTTCTGTATTGGTTTGAGTTATCTCTTGGCATTGTATTGGCAATCTATAATAAGGAAGTTTTGCTGGGTTTTCTTCCCCTAGAGGGTTTCCCAGGATAAATGTTGTGTCTCTTGTGATTGTGTATTTCTCAGTGATCTTGTTCTTATGTTGTTGTTATCTATTGAAATGCAAAGAACTATAATAATGGCATGAACATTAACACCTTTAACATCAATAGTAGCATATCGCTCGTGAAATTCCCATGGAGCCATTTTCAACTAACTACAACTACAATGGAGTCACCAGGGTGAATAATCAAATGGATGCCAACAAGATACTTGCTTCACGTACAAGCACCTAAGCTCTAAATTCTCTAAGGATTGGTCTTTTTCCCTTCTTCCCTTCAATGTGGAATAGTCAACAGAGTTTTAAATTTCCAAATGACAATTTCTAAAACCAGCATTCAAACTCAACTTTGACTGAAAGCACTAATAGAATTTGTGGCACCAGCTTCAGGACTTTATATTCCCATGCTTGTTAAGATTTGGAATAACCAACTCACATGATTCATAGAGTCTGAAACAAAAATCCCTTAACAAATGTTAGGCTGACCTTTAACCAAAAATAAAATAAAATAAAAACACCCTGAAAAGAAGAATATATGCAACTTTAGATAGCTAGCAAGCACATGATTAATTTAGACTATGAATTCCTGAGGGTTTTGTCATCATCATACCAGCATAGTATAAAAGCTGTCACGCAGAGTTGAAATGACGTACACATGTGTCTCTGCCAAGAATCTCACTTTGGTGCCAGGTTTAGCAGGCTTATAGCAATGTTGTTTTATGGCACTCAAACTTTTTCGAAATACTTCCAATAGTCAGTCACTAAACCCTGTTAGAAAGCAACAGTCAGATTTCTCTCCTTTTCATGGACCAGAAATATCAGTCTTGAGGATTAATTGACACCCCACAAGGTGTTCTATAACATTCTACCAGTTCCAATTAAGACAAATATGCAGAGCATGACAGGCTATTTCAAGATATAGGAGAGTCCACTCAGTCTTCTTGTCAAACAGTTCGTATGCAGCACTGTGTACCTCTGGAAAATTTGTTACAGCACTCTATAAAAGGTTTCTCAAGCATAATGATCAATGTGTAACACAAGGAAAAAGTTCCTCACACAAATTTGTGGTTTGAGATCTGAATAAATGTAATTCCATTCCACGAATGTGTATGAGAAAAAATTGACCAGCGCCCTTCATGAAAAGATAGAGCGCTGATTTATAATGAGCAGCAGACTTAGATATGCATGTGGTGGACTGAACCCAGATCTGCTGCCCTGGAACAAAGTTTGTGAAATAACAAAAAAAGTTGGAGGTTAAAAGAAAGAGTACCAGTGGGGTCTAGAGTACTCAGAAAAGGGAAATCGCCCTGCTGAAAAAGAAAGCGCGCACTTGCTGAAGCATACAAGCCAAGTGCAACCAAACATTTGATTAGTAAAACCCAGAGAGCTCCATCCAGCTTCTTTGCTGAAATAGACAAAGAAAATAGCTCTGCAAGCCCAAAAAAATATCAGGAAATGGATATATTACCTTTCACCATTAGTTGAGAAGAACGCACAAGATTGAAACCATTCCAAACGATTTATTATTCTTCAAATGAAAGGAGTATACCAGGGCGAATTGGGTGCATTGTTACTTATAAAAAAAAAAAGGCTTCCAGAATTGATGAGCTCAAGCAGTTGGACGAATTCAGCCTCAATAGAACGCACCACACGGACCATCCACAAGCTGTATACAAGAAAAAACGAGAAGAGCCTCCAGTGTGCAATCCCGTTACAAGCAGAGAAGGATGAAAATAACTAGCATACGCTTTAAGCGCTAAATTAATAAGGTTTCATATTAATGTTGTTAATTGAAATTATAAAAGTTTGGAGGGTTCATATTAATGTTGTTAATTAAGACTATACAAATATTGTAATTAAAATGAATGTATTTGAAGTTGACTGTTTGGCTCATACTGCAAGTTGGTTCATTATTTGGGTGATGTTTCGCTCATACTGCAAGTTGGTTCATTATTTGGGTGATGTTTGGCTCATGCCCCCAGAGTGTCTCAACTTGTATAAAAAAAACATAGAAACATGGAGGTTCACCACTAACATACAACTTTTGGCATTGCAACATTTTACCTCAACCCTTTCTGCCCACTACCATCCATAAGCTAAGACCTTACATAAAGTCCCTAAAACACCATCTATCTTCCCTTGATACATGTCTCTAAATACATATTTTAAGTTTATATGTTTCATCTATTTTTTATATACTTTATATTTATAAAATTTATATTATTTTTTTTTTTAAATAAAAAAGAGTAGTACCTTCTATATTATATAAGCACAGAACTTAGGCAAAAATACATAGTCAAGGCTAAAAACCACCAAAAAGAATACTGCCGGTAATACTGCCGGAAACCAGTATGACTAAGGGGCTAATAGCAATTTTAGCAATAATACATTTGACTGAGAAGCACCTGTCCTTCCCGGAGGAAACCAGGACAGGTGCTAAAGGTCCAAGAGTTCATAAAGTAAAAAAGCATTAAACAAAGCCAGGAAACAGTAAAACCTAAGCATCCGGAGCGCCGTCATCATCCTTCGTCTGCCAGGTGTGCCTTGCTGGAATAGCAAACTCCTGAGCGCACATGGGACACTTATGTTGAGCTGGAGCTCCGGAGAATGCGCTGAGGAGGATATCTAAACGCTGGCTCATGAGGAGCGTTCTGAGTTCCATGTCGGCCAGGTGGCTACGTAACTCGAAGACTAAGGCCAGGTGCTCGTCGCTAAGAAGAAAGCCGTGCATGCCACCATCCGAGCCGCAACGGGGAGCCGTTCCCGAATCCATTTCCTCATCCTGCTCAGGCATAGCCTTCCTCTGCTCCTCGCTAACCTTATTGTCCGTGGGCTTCTCAGCGTGAAACGAATGCAGTTTGTTCTGCCAAGGAATTTCTTCAATTGGACAGCCTGGGATGTCGTCAACACTGTGTGAGGCACGGACGGGGTCCTTCATAGCTCGTGGCTCCTCAATACATAGCAGGTCACCTATGGATGGGTCCTCCTCTATGATGCAAGTGGGCAGCTCGACCTCAGGCTCGGACTCCCTTCCATTACGCACACTAAAAGTCGGACCTTCTCTGCTACTGCCGACCTGTTGCTCGGCTATGGTGTCGCGCAACATTCGCCTTTCGGCACGGGCTCTTCTGCAGAGAATTAAGGACGCCAAAGACAGAGCTCTCTCCAATTCCTGCTTCCTGCGACGCTGCTCCCTGTGAGCTTCCCAGGCTGAGCCTCTACGAGACCTGGCGCGCTCACGTACCATTGAAACCAGGTGGTAAGAGCAGGGAACAAGAGAGAGYCGYGCAAGACTAGAAGTCTTCAACAAGAACAACAGCCAGTACAGGTTCTGAGCAAAACGTCTCAGCCAAGTTTTCTCCCCGAACACAGAGCTCTGGAATGCCACCCCGAAGCGCATAGAAGAAGTGGTGAACGGGCGAGCAAATATCATATCCAATTCATAACTATGCGTCATAAAACACTGTCCTTCCGAATCCATGACCAGACTGAACTCGCGAGAGGAGTAAATGGTCGCGCGAGTGAACTTCACCTTCATACTATCCCTGCGATGGCCGGCCCCCATTGTTAATGCTAATGCGTGGGTGGCTGCCATCCGCAGTTAAATCAGTTATTAAGTCTGCTCTGAGTGCGTGCCCAGGTGTCACCAACTCAGAGTGTCGTGTCACCCTATCCGGGTATAAAATTTATATTATTATTCCATATATATAAATATGTTTATATTGTTCTTCCATATATAAATATGTATATATTTGTATTTAAAATATATAATATTTAGTACTACAAACATAAAAATTTGAAAATAAAATCTTATTTATTATAAGAATAATAGTTTTATATATATATATATATGTGTGTGTGTGTGTGATGATATAAGATAAAAGTATTATAAAATTTAATATATATTAAGTTATAAAATTTAATATATAATAATAATAATAATCTATTTTTAAGATTACAATCAAGCCACCATATCAAATTGGTGTATGAGACCCCCTTGTTTGTGAGATAAGGGACCCTTGTTTATGAGACAATTTTATAATAATAGTATTATAAAATTTAATATATAATAAGTTTATAAAATTTAATATATAATAATAATATTATAAAATTAAATATATAATAAGTTTATAAAATTAAATACAATTAATATATAATAAATGTAATGTTATTTATGTAATAATATCAACAAGGTTATAATATTCTTTGTTTTTTTATATAAAATTTAATATATGATAAGTTTAATGTTATTTATGTAATAATATGAAAAAGTTTATAATATTCTTGAATTTTTTTATAAGATTGTTGATTTTTTTTTTGAAATTAATAATTTATTATCACTCAATTTGTAATTGTAATGTATAATAAGTTTAAAAAAATTAATATATAATAAGTTTAATGTTATTTATATAATAATATGAACAAGTTTAAAATATTCTTGATTTTTTTATAATATATGCATTGTTTAAAAATTATTGATTTATTATCACTCAAATTTGTAATTGCGTCATATTTGATACATAACCAGAAGTAACAAATACATCATTGTGAAAGCAATGAAGACTTAAGATGAAACATATTACAAAATTCTTAAGGTACAACTCACTTGGAAGAGTTTTACATTCTCTTTACAATGCCAACCTACCCAACTTTTATGTTTCATCCTTAAAGCTCTCAACAAGTGTCCAACCTCCCTTCCTGAGCAACTGTACAATGGAACCATTTTTAAAATCTTGTTTATCTTCACCTAGTTGTTGGATATCTTTAGTTCTCTCCTCCCACTACCGTTCAACAATAAGCACATAATAGTTTATAGATAATAGTGTTTATTAAAAGTTGTGTACACTCATTGTTTTCTAGTGCAAGGCTTTGCTAATAACCTAAAAAGACAATCAAGATCATTACATGAGAGGGAAGACAAGAATGCGCAACAAAGACAAGATCACTTGCAAAAATAAGCATCAAGAGTAAAAAAAAGTCCATGCTGAAAAGAAAAGTAGGCCCAATAGTTAAAGAGATACTTTACTAACCCAACATCATCTTGGGTTACTATTGTGCCACTCGATGAAGCTGCCTCCCTCTTTGCAAAAATTCTATGTGTGTAAATGTGTATTATTATAACTATAAGTACTTGTTAAGTGTCAAATATAGATCTATAAACTTTATCTGACATAGAGAAATGAGAAAAAGAAAAATCAAGGCATTGTTAACTTCACTGAACCAGCTCAGCGAAACTGATTCAGGAAAGCGGACTTAAGAGTGCACTATCAATGTCAGAATCATTGTACTAAAAACCAAACAAGAATTTGTGGTAAAGCCAATATCACTTGCCAAAAAAAGGGGGCATTGCAAGGCCATGTTCTTAGAAAATACAACATGGACTCTGATTATTGGGTTATGAGTCATATACATTATCTCTTCTAGCCTGGGTTGGAAGAGGGGAAATTCTATGGACTGTACATGATATATTTTTCGTAATTTGGTGATATAAGACTCAATCTTGTTGGAGAGAGAGAGAGACATAGCCAAGGGGTTGTGGGGCATTGCAGTGATATCCCATATGTAATATCTTCAACATGTTCTTCTTGAAACTTACTGATAAGATATAAATTTTATGTTTTGGAAGTTGCTACAAGAAATACACCATGAGTTCGCAGACTTGCACTGCATAGTACACACTTCCTTTAGCTTAGGCGTCAGTCTGAGGGGCAACTTATTTTCAAAAATCGGTCTCATCCTTTTTCGAGACATGTCATCCAGATGGGGGCAGACCACACAAACAATGGAAGCATATTTTTGTTCCACAAAGATATATTTCATTCCAATGTTAAAGCCAACATATGCATTTCAAAACATGTTCGTTCTTATTCGTATTTATAGCCAGCTTTACATTGAAAGATATTTCATAGTACATATGTTCATGCCTTTGCCACAATGAACGAATGAGATAATGCGAGTTAAATCTGGATTTCATTGAACCTACCGCTGGAAGAATAGGCGGTGAAGAGATGGCGCTCCCAAAACGAGGATTGAAACGAACACAGGTGGACGAAGTTAAATTTGGATTTTGTTGAACCCACCACTGGAAGGATAGGCGGTGCAGAGATGGCACTCCAGAAACAAGGATTGAGATGAACATAGGTACAAGTGATTTCTACATTAATGATGATGGGGGATTATGTAATACCCCCTATCATGCATACCCCTAAGCAATAAGGCTTCAATATTAAGCATACCCCCTGAGTAGTAATTCCCTAATTTACTTCTAAGTTAAATATTATGTATCATTCTATTAATTGTTTATTACTCGTTAAAATAAGATAAAATTTTAAAAGAAACAATGTAATTAGGTAGTAATTTTATTTATTTTTGAATCCTAACAACTTAAAAACATTTAATTTTTTATCAATATTAAACTTTAATTAATTTTCTAATATTTAATAGCTTTAGAATAAGATAAACCCTTTAATAATATCTAAAAATTCGATAGAATTCTACATATAAACATAACCTAAAAATAATTTTGTTTGAAAAATTGTTTGAAAAATAGTACAAGTGAGGAGGCCGAAACTCATCAAATCTGCCAAGACCCAAGCAAACATTCTCTGTGGATGAAATTGCCAGTGGTAATGGAAAGAATCGCGTGAGGAGCGAGAGGGCGAGTGGAGCGTGGCACAGCGAGCAACAAGCAGGGGTCCCCCAGCCATGGACGCTGGTGGGGGATCCGTCCCCACCTCTCCCCCTTTGCCAGAGATTGATGCCTTCAGGAAAATGGTGGTTGAGGCTTCCAAAAGACCGCCATCAGCAACACAACAGAAGTTTGTCAAGAAACTGGATTGCATCCCAAGCGTAGAACTGCCATTAGAAGAAACTTGCAGGTCGGCAGTCAATCTGGCAGACAGAGGACTTATCGGGCAATTTACCGGGCTATGGCCCTCTCCCAAAACCGTAGAAGCCTGGGTGCAGAGGAACTGGAGCCCGCTCATCTCAGAAGGGATAAAGAGCCACTTCGTAGGGAAAGGTTACTTTGTGTTCGTCTTTGAAAACCCTGAAGACAAAAACCTCATTTTCAGAAACGGCCCATATTTCATGGGACCCCAGGGGCTATATCTGAACAAATGGACCCCGGATTTCGATACAGCTCAGGTTGTGCCATTCGTTGTTCCAGTGTGGGTTCGCCTACCTCATCTTCCTTTGCACTACTGGAACCAAAAATCATTGCATGCAATCGACAACAAGCTCGAAAGGTACATTGATCAAGCACCAAGGAAAGATCAATACTCATGCACTCAAATCTGCGTGGAGGTGGATCTAGAAGTGGGATTACCAGAGGCAATCAAACTTACAGCAGCAGACTGGACGCATATTCAGGAGCTAGACTATGAACAGTTACCTTTCAAATGCCGGCACTGTCATGGATATGGCCACTTTGCAAGGCACTGCAAAAAAAAGAATGCAGAGGAGAGTGAGAATGCAAAAACAAACCAGTGGATCACAGTTCAGAAAACAGGGACAGCAAGATCTAGAAACAAAGGAACAACGAAGAGTGACAACCATGGGCAACTGGAACAAGA
>ML783039.1:315136-332573 GCA_009831015.1 Picea engelmannii | reverse complement strand
CCTCCTTTGATAGATTCAGGCCAATCTCCCTCTGCAACGCTTCTTATAAGATAATAGCAAAACTTCTTGCAAACAGAATAAAACCACTGCTGGGCAAACTTATTTCAGATTCGCAGGGAGGATTCGTCAAAGGGAGACATATCGTGGACAATGTGATCCTAGTTCAGGAAGCTATGCATTCCAGCAAACTCAGAAAAGAGAAGGGCATGTTGATCAAGTTAGACATGGCTAATGCCTTCGACAAAGTAAAGCTGACCTTTTTATATCAAGTGCTACTCTCATTTGGATTTGAGCAAGAGTTTGTAAACCTGATACAAGCCTGTACCCACAGCCCATGGATAGCACCTTTGGTAAACGGGAGGCCAGCAGAGTTCTTCAAATCTTCGAGGGGGTTGAGGCAAGGCTACCCTCTCTCCCCTTTTCTGTACATTTTAATGGCGGATTCACTCAGCAGGAAGCTGGAGCAGGAAAGGTTAATAGGAGCAGTCCCAGGCCTAAGAATTACGAAGGACCTCAAGCCTATTAATCACTCTATGTTTGCGGATGATTCTCTTATTCTAGGAGGAGCCTCAAACAGAGTAGCTTCTGCATTTAAGAGCATTCTTCAGAACTACTGCAATGTGTCAGGAGCCTTGATAAGCGAAAGGAAAAGTGTTGTCTATAGTTGGAATGCAACAGAACATGAAATCCAAAGGATTGCCAACACCTTGGGGTTCTAAGGGTACGTAGATTGGGAAAAGATACAGTACCTTGGGCTGCCATTAATTTTGGGCACCATTAAAGTCAACCTGTGGGAAGGAGTCCTAACAAAAATTAAAGGGAAAATTGATGCCTGGGGAGGACACTGGCTCACACACGGAGGAAAATTAACACTGATAAAGGCAGCTCTCTCCTCACTGCCGATCTACCAAGCAACTTACCTCCTAGCACCCAAATCAATTTCTAGGCAAATCAATAAGTTCCTGAGAGATTTCATGTGGCATGGTGGCAAAGGGAATGAACACAAGTTCCATTTGGTCAGATGGGAAATAGCAAAGCTGCCCATAAGAGAAGGCGGACTACAGATTAGAGATCCAGCACTTGTTAACATTGGCCTTGGATGCAAAATCCTGTGGAAGTTGCATAATGAGCCTTCTCATCCTGTAAGTAAAACGCTCCTGCACAAATACATTCCTAGCGCTCAAATCAGAAATTTACAAAATGCTTTCCACAGGAAAAGCACGCAGCTATGGCAACTATGCCTCAAGGGAACGCAAATCTTCACCCAGGATCTGTATCGAATTCCTGGAAACGGCAGACGGACTCGCCTATGGACAGATCGGGTAATGGGGAGGCCGCCCCTTGCCTCAAACGCCAGCCTGAACGAAATTCGTGTTTTTCTTGTTCAGAGAGGAATACATAGGATCAGTGATATCTCAAAATGGAATGAGGACGGCTCCTGGTCAGACTGGCACTTCGACAATGTTCCAAATCGCCTCCTTCAACAGCTGGAAACGCTCGAAGCAGAGCTCCGAGACGCTGCACCAGTGCACATGAATGACAAAGACAAATGGGGCTAGGGGCCCTCAGGGAGTTATTCTACCGCCAAAGGCTATGCTATGCTTCAATGCCAGAAAGACAGACCACCCCCAGCTAAAATCTGGAAGGACGTCTGGGACTCTACAACACTCCCCAAGGTTAATTTTTTCTTCTGGACTCTAATGCACAAAAAGGTCTTGACTGGTGAAAACTTAATGAAAAGAAATATCGCAGGCCCTCACAGATGTGCTCTATGCAAAGAAGCAATGGAAACATCTGACCATTTGTTTGTAGACTGTCAAATTGCAAGCAAAGTCTGGCTCCTTACCCTCCATGGTCTCAATGTTGCTATCCCCTCAAACATCTTTGTTGTAGAACTTTTCACAAACTAGAAGGACCACTATCCCTCGCTCTCAATGAAAACACCATGGGCCAGAATCTGGATCTCCATCCCTAAGTATGTATGCTGGAAACTATGGCTTGCAAGAAACGAGCAAATCTTTAACAACATCGCATGGACCCCCAACATGGTAGCAGTGAAAGCAAAAKGACTCCTCTTAGAAACTCTGAGATCCCAAGCCCACAAAACAGATATCTCGCTGCAGCAGGAAGAAAAGAATTGGCTCGGTAACCCTATGCTCACTTCTAGGACCCAAAGTATTGAAAAACCCTATTCCGAAACAAAATGGAGGCTAAGAGACAATAATGACACTTTCCAAAGATGGTGGCAGAAGTAAGGAATAATCACAGCTTTCTTCAACGGCGCCTCCAAGGGCAACCCTGGCAGAGCGGGAGCTGGAGGAATCATTTACTCTATCGAAGGTATAACGCTTGAAACCTTCAGTTGGGGAATTGGACAGCGAACTAATAACCAAGCAGAAATCTTGAGTATAATAAAAGTGTGCCAGATAGCCAAGGTAAGAGGCCATCGGAATCTACAAGTGTTCAGAGACTCCGAAATCCTGATCAAAATGATACATTCGGGAGGACAGTTTAATGATGTTGGATTAAATAAGAACCTACAAAGACTAAGACACACCCTCCAGGACTTCACCTACTTCAACTGCTACCATATACTTAGGGACTTAAACAAAGAAGCATATGCTTTAGCCAATAGAGGTTGCCTCCTGGCCTAAGGAGATCTATGCATAAATGACGGAGATCCAACAAAAATATGTATCCCATGAAAAGGACAGCAACGTGTAAAATAGTAGATGGTTGTGCAAAGATGGGCTGGAATATATGCTGAAACACAATGCTAGAACAGATGCTGAAACACAGTGCTGGAATAGATGCTGAAACAGATGCCGAAACACAGTGCTGGAACAGATGTCGAAACACAGTGCTGGAACAGATGCCGAAACACAGTGCTGGAACAGATGCCGAAACACAGTGCTGGAATAGATGTTGAAACACAGTGCTGGAACAGATGCTGAAACACAGTGCTGGAACAGATGTCGAAACACAGTGTTGGGACAGAGGTTGAAACACAGTGCTGGAACAGATGCTGAAACACAGTGCTGGAACAGATGCTGAAACACAGTGTTGGAATAGATGTTGAAACTCAGTGCTGGAACAGATGTTGAAACACAGCACCGGAACATATGTTGAATGGTTCAGGAAGACAAACCCGAAGAAATTCGAGGCCATTTTGTAATCAGACTCGTGGTTAGTCCACCCCATTAATATAATCTATAATCGTTTCTATCAAAAAAAAATAAAATTGTTTACCCTATAATAGCTTACCCCCTTTATTGAAGTGTTACGTTGAAAATTTTAAATTTAAATATCATAAATGGAAAATCAAACTTAAATATTGTTTAAATAATTCTTAATGAATTTTTACCCCTAAAGTAGCTTGCTCCCTCTATAGAAGTGACAATTTTATTTAAATAAATATCATATACATAATTAATGAAAAACAATTTTAAATATTATTTAAATCATTTTTAATGAAGTTGAGATATAGAATATATTCAATAGTGTAACATTATGCCACAAGTACTTTCCAACTGGCACCAAACAACGCAGGCGTAGGTAAAGCTCAAGCTCTGATCTAGGGTTCGAGTTAATTCGCTACCATGCCAAGCCAGGGCGGAGGGGAGCCGTCGCCCCCTCCCTCCCCAACCACGTCCTTCAGGAAACTAGTCGCAACTTGCAGAAAGAAAGCGCCCCAGGCAGAAGCGCCAATTTTTGTGAAAATACTGGATGACGTTCCAGAGATTAATCTTCCCCCAGAACAACCAATGAAAGTAGCGCTCTCCCTCTCAGATCGTGGTCTGGTAGGTCAGTTCATGGGCCTTTGGCCCTCAGCCAAGTCAACAGATAACTGGGTCCAAAGGAACTGGCGACCACTCATAACAAACAGTGTAACTTGCTACGCGGTTGGAAGGGGCTACTTTATCTTTGAATTCATCTCCCAGGAGGACCGTGATATAATCTTCAGAAATGGGCCATACTTCATGGGCACACAGGGGCTCTATCTGAACAGGTGGACTCCAAACTTCGACCCAGCTTCAGAAGTACCAAAAGACGTCCTTATCTAGGTCAGACTCCCAAACCTGCCAATCCACTGCTAGAACTCCTCGTCATTGCAAGCTATCGGGAATGGACTAGGGCACTACATTAACAGAGCCGACCCAAAAGATCAATATTCATGTGCAAGAATTTGTGTGGAAGTTGATTTGGAAATAGGCTTGCTGGAAGCGGTAAATCTGAAGGTTGGAGATTGGCAACATCTACAAAAACTGGACTATGAGCAGCTCCCGTTCAAATGTAGGGGATGTCACGAATATGGACATTTTCAAAGAAACTGCCCAAAAACCCCAAACATAGAGAAAGCAGGTGAGGAAGGTTGGCAACAACCTCGGAAGGGAAGGTCGAAGTCCAAAGGCCCAAGAAGGGAAAATCCAACTCCCACTCAAGACAAACCCGGAAACAGAGAGACGACAAACAACTTCACAGCACTGGGTAATGGAGGTGAGACGGTGGATCCAAGCAAAGCCGTCCAAGATGAAGAAGAAAGAGGCGCCCAAATCCCGGAAATCGAAGAAATTCAAAAAACACCAGAAGAAGTGGAGAAACCCATCTCCCCACCAAGGAATGGGGCGAATCAAGGCATCGAGGAGGGGGAGATCTCGTTAGGGAATGACTCAGAAGGAGTAAGTGAAGCCTGGGACACCCCAAAGAAGCCGGGGAGAGGTAGGAAATCCAAAAAAGCAGAAAGAGATCAGGAAACCTACAAGGACGTTTTAAAAGGAGCACAACCAACCATCAAGCAATTGATCGGAGTAAGGTAAACCAGGAAGCTAGCCAAGGCCTCCCAAGGAGGCCATTCTCCCCCTCAACGTAATTAATGAAGTTAACTTCCTGGAACTGAAGGGGTCTAGGCAGTAAAAGGAAGGAAGAAGCTCTCAAGGACATAATCAAAGCATAAAAAACGAACATCCTACTTATACAGGAAACCAACATGAGTCAGCAGGACTCTATTAAAGTCTCAAAAAATGTATGGTGAAGCAGCCAAGGTTTAACCGAAAATGCTAGAGGCGCGTCGGGAGGGCTCTGCACCCTGTGGAACGCCTCCAAAATAGACCTGATCCGCTCAGACTCTTGCATGCATTGGATCTTTTCCCAACTGCTCCACAGGGAGTCAGGGCATACGATAAGTCTCTTTAACATCTATGTCCCACAACATATAGAAGAAAAGAAGAATTGTTGGAAAGCCCTCCTAGACTACCTAACAGACAATGAGCTAGAAAACATCATACTAGGAGGGGACTTAAATGTAACTCTGGCCCAAGAAGAAAAGCGTGGGGGATCCATTGTAAGGGACCCAGCTAGAGAATGGGTGGAGGACCTAATCTCAGCATGGGACTTAATGGATATTAAGCTGCTCAGGGGACACTACACTTGGACCAACAAAAGGGTAGGTCTGGGGCATATCGCTGCCCGTTTGGACAGATTCCTTGTCCAAAGATCGTTCTTGACCCTTGGGCTCATAGCCACTTCAAAAATCCTCCCCCACAGTATCTCTGACCATAAGCCAATTAGTCTAGAGCTAAGGAAGGACCAAGGCCAGGCGCCCATCCCCTTCAGATTTAATCCTTCATGGACACAGGACAAAGATTTTCTGCGCAAAGTCTCCAGTGTATGGACAAGCAAGGTAAATGGCTCCGCGTTTTATGTCTGGGAAGAAAAATTGCGTAGGCTTAAGGCTGCGCTAAAATGTTGGGCAAAAAGACAATCTGATCCAACCTCCCTGCGCATAGAAGCCCAAAGGAGTCTAGAGAGTCATCTGCTCGATTTGGAAAATAAGGAGATCACTCAGTAGGATTTACTTAAAGAGGATCAACTCCAAAGGCAATGGCACGAGGCCTGCAGAGGAAGAAGGCTATTGGAGGCAAAAGTCTCGAAGTCTCTGGCTGAAGGAGGGAGACAAAAATACTAGTTATTTTCATAAGCAAGCGGAAGCAAGGAAACACTATAGGGCTGTGACAGAAATCCAAGTCCAAAACACCACAATCTCTGATCCAGAGGGCATTAGACAGGCATCGTTTGAAACTTTTGAAACCCTCTACTCAAAAACATAAAGGGTAAGCATTGACCCTCAAAGGTACCCCCTTTCCATTATTCCAAATCTAATAAAAGACGACATCAATCTCAGGCTTGTGGAGGAAGTCACGCAGCAAGAAATAAAAGAGGCGCTGGACCAAATGCACCCGGATAAGGCCCTCGGACCGGATAGATTCACCGCCAGATTCTATCAGCAGTGCTGGGAAATAATCAAATCAGATCTAACCAAAATGGTAAGAAAATCACAAGCGAGCAGCAAGCTAGGAGGAAGCACAAATTCGGCCTTCCTGGCACTCATCCCAAAAGAGAAAGGAGCGATCAGCTTTAGTCGATTCAGGCCGATCTCCCTTTGTAACACAAGCTACAAAATTCTTACCAAGGTCGTCGCAAACAGGCTTAAAAAAGTTCTTCCTCTCATTGTACCTGAGAACCAGGGAGGCTTCATCAAAGGCAGGCAAATAGCAGACAACATAATCCTGGTGCAAGAAGCTCTTCATTCAAGTCTGCGCAGAAAAGATAAAGGTATGATTATTAAACTAGATCTTGCAAATGCTTTTGATAGAGTTAGTCATAATTTCCTATTTGAGGTAATGAGGAAGTACGGTTTCGATCAATCCTTTGTGAATTGGATAAGAGCCTGCATAGGGTCACCATGGATAGCCCCCATGGTAAATGGAAGAGTAACAAAGTTTTTCAAAGCGTCTAGAGGTTTAAGGCAAGGATGCCCTCTCTCGACCCTCCTCTATGCAATCCAAGCCTCGGTTCTTAGCTATCAGCTGGAAAATTCCAGAACCCAAAGCAACCTCCAAGGGCTAAGAATAGCACAAGGGGTGAAGGAAATCAACCATGCACAATTTGCGGACGACACCCTACTGCTAGGGGGGGCAAGTCTGTTAGTAGCAAAAAGGTTCAAAGAGGAGCTTGATGCATATGCAGCAGTTTCAGGTAGCGAGATAAGTCAAACAAAAAGCAAGATTTATGGATGGAACATAACACCCAAAGAAATGCTGGGAATTTCCAGAGTTTTGGGGATGGAAGGGCACATCAACTGGGAGGCCTTCACCTACCTGGGAATCCCTATCTTCAAGGCTTCTCCAAGGGCCTCCCAATGGAACCACTTAATAGACAAGCTAAAAAAGAGAATTTCCTCCTGGGGGACGAATTGGCTAAATCTAGCAGGGAGGATAGTCTTAATCAAATCCGTCCTAGCTAGTGTACCCATCTATCAGAACTCTTTGCTTCTAGCTCCAAGCTCCACAATCCAAAAAATGGAGGCAATGCAGAGAAGCTTCATGTGGGAAGGTGGGAAGCAAACAGGTAGGAGACTTCACCTTATAAATTGGGACAAAATATCCAAACCCCTCTTGGAAGGAGGTCTCAATTTCAAAAAAACCCAAGTGCAGAATCTGGCTTTAGGGGCGAAATTGCTATGGCACATTGTCAGTGGTGATCTTGCCTGGAGCAAGGAAGCTATGTGGAAAAAATACTTCAGAGGCACAAGGAAGAGGTGCATAGAAAACCCTTGCAGAGAGATTAAGGGGTCCCCAATCTTCACTCTCTGCAAAAAGGCCATGGCCCTGTTCATTCCTCACCTTACCTGGGTGCCGAGAAACGAGAAAAAAGTTAAAATCTGGCAGGACTCTATTCTAGGTGACCCCCCTCTATAATTGAATCAGGATCTGCAGCGTCTAAAAGGATGGATGGACGAGCAAAATCTAAAGACGCTCTTTGATATCTCAACGTGGGGGAATGACAGATGCAAGTCGTGGCAAGGATGGGAAGTGGGCAATCTGCCTCCGGACTTAGAAGATGACTGGTGCGCCCTAAAGCTCAGCCTTCAGGGGAAAGCCCCCATTAAAAAAAAAGGGAAAGATGAGAGAGGATGGGGGAAGAATGCTCAGCCCTACTCCACCTCATTGGGATATAACACCTTCCAAAGCATCCCCCACGTCCCACCCAACCCGGCCCTTTGGAAATCCATATGGAACTCTAAATCCATCCCTAAAATAGACCTGTTTCTCTGGACCCTCATTCATAACAGCATTCAAACAGGGGAGAACCTCCAAAAGAAAGGTTGGGAGGGTCCCTTCAGGTGCCCCTTGTGTCAGCAAGCTGAAGAAACTTCAGACCACCTCCTTCTCAACTATAGTTACTCAAAAGAAGTTTGGAGGCTGGCAGTTGGGTTGCAAACTGATCTTCCCCTTCCTCAAGACATTAAGACCCTCCTCCAAAGTTGGAACGCCCTTTATCCTTTCCAAATTAAGAAGCAAAGTTATGCCTCGGGGCTTTGGCGAACAATCCCAAGGTTTATCCTATGGGGGCTTTGGCTGGAAAGAAACAATAGAGTGTTCATGGATAAGAAAAGGAGTCCCCCACTAGTGAGTGCAAATGTTCAAGCATTCTTTGGCGAATGGGCCAGTTACCATCGTCATCCTCAATACAACAGGAAGCTGGAAGAAAAAGAAGAGCTTTGGCTGGCCCAATTCAAAATACAAATGCAAACTGGAAACACAGGCAGCACCATAATTCAAGAGAATTGGGAAATAAGGACAGGGAGGAAGGAATTTGACAAATGGAAAAGCGAAAGGAAGGCCTATATCCTGTCCTTCGACGGGGCCTCAAAGGGCAATCCAGGTCAAGCAGGAGGAGGAGGATTGATTGTGAGCCCTAACGCAGAAGTCATGGTGCGATACGCCATTGGCTTAGGCACCGCCACCAACAACTATGCAAAAGCAATGGCATTATGGCAAGGCCTGTGCCAAGCCAGAAGGAACAGAATCCGAAATTTGATTATCATAGGAGACTCCCGCATGTTAATTAGTGCCATTATCCGTTCTTCAAAAAACCAAAGCGCACAACTCAATAATTTGTTGGACATAATTCGCCTCCTCCTTAAAAAGCTCGACTCATACCAGTTGTTTCATGTTCTGCGAGAGTTGAATAAGGAAGCGGACGAAGCGACGAATAGAGGCGCCCTCTTGGCACCAGGATGTATGAGTATAAGCGGCCAATTATCCATGGTGGACATACCTTGACCCACCTCCACACCAAGAGAGAGGCTCATGCAAGTGGCAAAGTGGGGGACAGGGCCAAAACGACAGCGCCCAGACTCAGCCAATAAAGAGGCGCGTGATAGGACAAATTGGGCAGAGGACGGCCCAAGAAAGATCAGATCTCTTGCACATAGGAGACAGCAGGACTATCCACCCATGCCTCTTGGAGAATTCAACGAAGGGCGAAATGATGAATGCAGGGAGGGAAAGATTAAATTCGTGAAGCATCCTCAGCCTGGGAGCAGACCCATTCTTAGTTGTGAAGTGAACCCGACTAAAAGGATTAAGAGCATGCAGAACAGAGGAGGGAAGATGGCCGCAAGTTCTAGCCGAAATCTCACCATGGAGGAGCGACTGAAACTTATGGATGAAACACTGGAAAGCTTGAAGTAGACGCTCCAGTACCAACTCAATTTTCTGGAGAACTTAGACTCCGAGGCAGGCATGCGACTGGAGCAACTGGAGCAGGATATTTCCACTGTAAAATTTGGATTCATAGAGGAGCTTGGCAAATTACATCAGGAGCTGAAGAACCCAAAAAATGAATTTGAGGAACGGATCGGTCAACTGGAAGGCAAAATGTCCAAGCTGAACATCAAATGGGGGAAGGATCCCAAAGAGTAGTCATCCTCTTGGTCTGCAACGATCTCTTCCCATCTCAAGCATCTTGACATTTTGTATAGAAGTCAAGGCTTTAAAATAAATCTGTTTTCAGGAGAACCGAACCGCTTCTGAGGGTGATCGTTAAATTTAGCATTTCTAGTAGTGCAACTTAGCTTATTGCAGGCAGTTGCTCAGTGAAGCTCTGCCATTTTGTAACTGAATAGTGGCTCGTCCACATTTAATACAAATCTCTCTAAACGTTTCTATCAAAAAAAAAAAACATTATGCCACAACATCACATCATACTTAAATGTTTCATTAAAAATTCCTTTTACTTTTTGGAAAGATAAAGTTAGGGGTTTTATGCAAAGACCATAGTTTTCCTAAACCAAGAACTCAGATTGAAGATCCAGTCTCAGTGCTCTCGAAAATTAAATTCCACAATGAAGAAACCTTTAGCACATGGATATATAAAGGTTTCCTCTTTGAGATTCGACTTCCAAATACATGAGATCCATTTGTGTAAATTATATAATCTTGGCGAGAGACAATTAGAACTGCAAATAAACCATTGTTTTTGTAAAAAACTTATTGATCTATAACATCTTTAACAATAGGAATGGTCAAAGTAGGGGCTTCTTAGACCATATGAAGTCTTGGGAGCTCAGATGTGCTAAGAAATCATATTTTCATCACAATTAAAAGGAAGCACCAACCATACCTAAGGACAAAACTACACTAGTCGAATAGGAAGTGACACTAGTTGAAGGGATGGTAGATATAGTTTGAATAGAAACCTCAATAACAAATTGGATTTAATGGCATGAGGAGGTTTTCATTGACGCTATTGTTGAGGAAGAGGTTAGGTGCAAATGCATCAAATCTAGAGGGACATTTTGAGTAATAAATATAGTAGAACGTGAAGGAGAGGCCAAAACAACCATTGAAGCTGAGGAAAGCTCTAAGTACAAGCTCGAGGATGAACTAACTGTAACAATGGAGCATATGCCATCACTCTCCATAATACTCTTTATACTTCACAAATTTTAATTGAAATTCAAGTCCTTGAAATAATAATATATATTTTTTTAAAACAATACCATCCTTTATGTTTGGATTATAGTTAAAGCTTATTTCTCTAAACTCTTTTATTAAAATTTATTATTCTCTACATAAGCAAAAATATAATAATACATAAGCGAAAATATAATAATCAATGTGAAATCAAAATAATTTAATTTATAGATGTAAAATTTAAAAGAATATATGATGATGGTGGTGGTTAATGTGAAGGACTCTTAAATTATCATAGTTTTGGTGAACTAAAAGGTTAGGAAGATCGATATTATAACAAATATGTTGAAATTGTGATCTAATGTAGGTGTATGGAGTGCATTCTAAGAAAAAATGTTTTTCATCTTCAACCCTCTTGTCACAAATATGACAAATTCTTTAGACCCATGTGTTTTAAGAATTGTCCAATGCCTTGTTTTATGAAGTTTGTGAGGGTATTTTATTTTAGCAATGCTAATTTTCTTTTTTAGCTAGTCAAAACATAAAAATACTTTTAATCTTTTACATTAGGGTTGATCACCTCCTTATGATATCTTAATTTTCTTTTATCTTCTAATTATTTATTTCACCATGATTTCTTCTTAAGATACCTTGTTTTATGAAGCTTGTGCGAGTATTTTATTTTAGCAATGCTAATTTTCATTTTTAGCTAGTCAAAACATAAAAATACTTTTAATCTTTTACATTAGAGTTGATCACCTCCTTATAGTATCTTAATTTTCTTTTATCTTCTAATTATTTATCTCACCATGATTTCTTCTAAAATTTAGATATAATAATTTTTTATATTATAGTTAAAATAACTTCTTTGATATATTATCTAAAATATTATCAAATAATTTAACTATTATAACTAATTTATAATTATTCTATTTTAAAAATCCTAACTTAAATTTAAATATAATAATATTTTTATATTATAATTAAAATAACTTATTTGATATATTATCAAATAATTTAACTTATATAACTAATTTAGATTTACTCTATTTTAAAAATCTTAAAATATAAAAACATTCATGTCATAAACATGTTTTCATTTAATATTTAAAAATATGTTAAATACTACACTAAAACTATAAGGAATTGCTTTCCTTTAATATTTAAAAACATATTAAATACTACATTAAAACTATAACGAACTGTCACGCACTTACAAGTTTAGACCTTCGGGTAGAAGTTTTTGCCTTTCGTGTCATTGCATTATTTTGTCGAAATCCGTCCTAATGCAAATTTTTCGTTGCGGTTTTCATAAATTCCTCCATTTTCTTTCTGCCCTGGTTGCTAAATTTCCACATCGAAGGCTTGTTTGCCCCCGGGTCACTAAATTTCAACATCGAAGGCTTTAAATTTGAGGCCACGGGCGTCTTTTGAGGCCATTTTGAACTATTCTTTTAAAGGCTTTAAAGCTGGGAGCTACGAGGTTGGAATTTGCTCGAACATCGAAGTTCGAATCTCGAAGGAAGCGGAATCGAGGTGCAAAGAGTGACAGGTACGGTTTAGCCCTGAACTGATTGAAAGTCTCGGGTTCGACTCATATCTTATCCAGTTTTTTCGTATCACCGGAAGCGATAGAACAATATCTTATCAGAATACGGAAAATATCTACTCTAAAGAAAGAAAGAAAGAAAGAATTTTTAATGTCCACGAGACTAAAAATAGCCTATGGGATAGATTGTTTTTCCATCTGGCTTTTGTATTTAGCCATTTTCTGTGAAGTTTTACAATAATTGCTCCCAGCTTCTCAACAAACTCTTTGCTGAATAGATTATCCCAAGAACTAGCTGCTAGAATACCTGCATAATTTTTCCTGCTGTCTTTGAGGGCCTCACATTCTAAAATGAAATGTTTTTCTGTTTCCACTTTTCCAGACGAGCACAAAATACATACTCTTTCTTCCCACTTTTCTTTTGGTCTTTTCCAGCGCCCTGTTTCACAACGAAGTTGATGAGAATTAGTCCTTAATTGAGCAATAAGAATTTTAGATCTCTAAGAAATATTGGCCCCTATGTATGCCTTTTGCTGATGGTTATGAGTGGGGTTAAACTCTTCAATGTAGTACTTCTTCTTTCTCCCTAGCTCTTTCTCCCAAGTATGTTTGTGGAACTTATCCATAACAAAAGTTTTTATCTCTCTACTCTTTGTAGGACACATGCTGAAGCAAATGCCCCATTTACTAAACCATTTGTTATTTTGCCGCATCCAAGTCTTCTTTCTTTTGCACACTCTGTCACCTAACACAACCTTGGGCCATCTACCCTCTTCCATTTGCTCAATTTTTTTCAAATACCTTATGACTCGCACCATAGCAATTGCTTCAATAGGGGCAGCCCCTGTTTCACTTAACAGGATAGCATAAGGAACTGCATTTTTAATTTTGAATTTGTTTGTAATCAACTGCTTATGAATTTTCTCAATTTGTTTCCACTGCATCTCGGTTGTGCTACTAGCCAATAAGAAAACAACACTGCAAGGAAGTCAATAAGAAAAATTATGTGTCAAGAGGAGATGGGTTCAAAATTGGATTGGTGGTTTATAAGGATGGCATAAATGTACAGTGATAGTTGTTTCTGAAAACCTAACACTAAATATGCCTTCGGCATAAATAGACCCAAATCAACCCTTCTAACAGCTATCTTCATGAGAATGGCACCCAACTTCTTCTAGAAACTGGGCCCACATAAATAGACCCAAATCAACCCTTCTAACAATTATCTTCATGAGAAGGGTGCCCAACTTCTTCTAGAAGCTGGGCCCACAAAAAGGTGCGCCCTCCCTTTGTTTTCTAGTGGTAAACATTACATATGAACATGGTGGGCCCTAGGGGAGTGCCCCTCTCTTTCTATATCTTTGTTATAACTAGCATACTTCTTAAGCGAGCAAATGGGAATGCCTAAATAAATTGAGGGAAGTTTTTAGGTTTTTATTATGAATCTGATAATTCCTCGTAATAAAATATTAAACATCCATATGAGAGAAGTTTTTAGGTTTTTATTATGAATATGATAATTCCTCATAATAAAATATTAAACATTCATATAAGTATTGTGAGATGGGAAAATTATGTTTCCATTAAAATACACACAATTGTATTAGATTTGTTTTTAGAAATTTAAAAAAAAATTGATAGAATATTTGGATGGATTTTTCCGTACATTTTATAAAAATTTATTTGAAACCCCAATCCTAATAATTTGACACATTCTCATAAATTTAATAAAATATAAACTATCACACTAATGTTATATGGAAGCATGGGTGAAGAGGTAACTTGACTAACATAATAATTAAGAATATATATTTTAGTTAGTTTTAATATATTATTTACTTTACTCAACCATAACAAACTAACAAAAATTCAGTTTTTATCGGAGATTTATAACGTTTCTAAAGGGCTTGAAGGTAAATCAACCAATGTAGTTATACTAAAATTACTTATCCTATAAAGTTTATGTAAAGAAAAGTATTTACAATAAATTTCAATTTCACAATGATTTGTATGTTTATTGAGATATTTTGAGTATAAACAAGTTGGGTAGTTGTACCTGATTGTATCCAAGTGTTTGCTTCAACCTTGACGAATACAAAGGAAAGTTGTATGAATTTCCAACCAATATTTGTATACACACAACAACCATGAGGGCTACCAACGGGGCTGTTGTACCCAATTTTGTTGCACCCACAATCCTACTACCAAGCCCTGCCATTATACAAAAGCATATGATATCACTGTAATATCCATGATCCCGCTGATCAAGATATTTGCTACTGATCTAATGTTTTGTCTTGCAGATCTGATACACTGGGGGGTTTCTGGATGCGTTTCAATTGTATGTTTGAGATCTTGATGGTTATTACATGTGCATGTGGGTTATTGCATGTGCATGTTGCATATGTATGGTTTAAATAGCATATAAGGATGCATACAGAAGTAAAGAACATCAACTGCTCAATAACATGTATTATACGACTCAAGCATGGAAATACAATAGCATACTGGAAATATAGAATATAATCGTCAGCTAGATCTCGTGGATCGTCACTGGAATACAAGCAAATAACATCAAAATACCCGTGATCAGACGATGATAGCAGATCTGATGCATGCACGGATAGATCGGCAAAAATATGCGATTCCGGAGAAGTACGGTAACCGCTACCAGCTGGAAAATTCGTTTAGAATAATAGACCATCAGAATGGTATGGAAACTGCTCCAATAGAAGCGCCCTAGCCTCTATATTGAAATGGATGAGTATTGGATCTCGGATCTGGTCTCCGAGGCACTGGATCTAGACCCCTGAGGGGTTTGCGCGCCTCCTGGGACACTGAATGTGCCCCATAGGATTCCACCAATGAAATCTGCTGCTATATGGCTCAAAACGATCGTCTCGCCAAATGCGAAACTGGGTCAGAAGGATTTGCCCGAATCTGCTCTGATACTCTGCATGCAACCCCCAATTGTTTGTTCGGAAGAGCTGTGCCCTAAATGGTCGGATGGTGCGCTCTGAATGATTCCACCATCGGAATCTGATGGGAAGTAGCTCAATCTAAGCGCCCTGGCTGGATCTCAACTAGGTCGGAAGGAAAATGTAATCAGAGCTCTATCCTCGTGCAACTCCTCAAACCCTAAACCTGACTTACGCCCTCACTGGATGAGCTATGCACACTGTATTGGATTCTCCTGAATAGCTCGGTGAAATACCTGGCTGGTATCTCTGATGGGCTAGGGTGTGTCTCTCAACACCAAAACCGATCAATGGTGGTGGTTTCCTCCAGAAATCCACAAAACAACAAGGTTGACTCTCTTCCTCCTCTGGGAACTCTCAACATCAAATTATAACAATGCATAATGAATTAGGTTGTTTTACCCTTCCTTTATAGCTTCTTGAAACCCTAATTTGTTGTTGACCTTTTCCCTCCAAGTGTCTTTCACTTTATTTTATTATTCCTTGATTAAATCACTTAATTAATTAATTAATTAATTAACCATTTTACCTCTAAAAAGTGATTTATCCATCCTGATGGCTTCTCCGACCACTGAAAGTCATTTCTCATCATCTTATCCTGTAATGTTATTCCTCCCGATTCCGATGAGCTATTACACTAAGAGGTTTCTCCAAGTAATATGCCCATTATGACCTTTTTAGTGAATTTAATTAAGATATGACCCATAATAACTCAAAATTACGAAAATCGTCGAAATGCAATGGAACCAAAGCCAAACTGTGCGAAATGGATCCTGATGATGAACGACGCAAGTCGGGCCCAATAAAACCTCTCAATATCTCTCGAACTCTTTGTCACCCCTATCTGGCTACTCTGGTAGGCATAACACTCTGTAATGTTATAATTTTCCTGTTATCGCTCAGTTTGTAGGAAGGGTTTAGGTAGCTTGAGTCAAGGCTTCAAACTGGCGTAACAGGAGCTTCCCCAGCCACTGTCACCTCGATGGGGAGCTCTTTCTATTTAGGATGGCTAGTCCAAGGGAGACGTCCCTAGTAGTTTGGGGTTCTGAAGGCAAAGGGTCAAGGGTTTAAAGCTTCAAGGGTTAAAGTAGGCTTTCCCTTCACAGACTACTGCCAAATGGATAGTCAAAGAAGAAATTCCACTGATGAGGGCACCTGTTTGCGAGACAAGACAAATAAACTAAAAGCATGTGCTGCAGTGGTTAGTACTTCAAAGCATTAATGACTATCTTTATCATATATATGAGCAATGATCGAATGTAATTATCGACGAAGTCAATGATTACTAAGACAAAGACAAATGACTTGTATCACTTCTTCAATAAATACATGAGAGATAAGAGCATTCAATGTATAAGATCAAAACCTTGTATTATATCACAATGCAATAAATATCTCAAGACAACTCATATAAATAATGTTTGCTGCGTCATCAATATGGTTGCTGCTATAGATGTGACGTCGGCCCTAGTATTAGGTCAAAAAATTGAAGACAATGAGTAGGACGTTTTATCAACTAAGCTTATGAGAACAATTAATAACTCAATGTCGATCAAATTAGATGTCAAAAGTCACAACGTTTAAGCCTCAGCAAAGATCAAAGAGTGTGACGTCACCTATATTATTTCTGTTGCAACTATGATGTCAGCCCTAAATCAGATTTGTTGGAGAGGCCACAAGGTAACGTTTTGCACTTTGAACCAATGATAATAATTGATACCTCTATGGCTGTCTTAGGATGACCTAGCCGCAACTTATAGAGCAAACAAGAGTTAAATAAGGCCAAGACGTCACCCTAGGGTTAGGGTTAGTAAAATCAGCTAGGGTTAGACGCTAGGTTAGTTAGGGTTTCAAATTTGAAGAGTTTGAAAGAGTATTTAAACACAAAAGCTGAAAATTATACTTCTAGACTAGTGCCTTGGGTTAATGGAGTCAATTGGAGTGAAACTAATGGCTTTTGGAGAGATTCAAACCTAAGGACAAGAGGATTGGATCTAATGGTGTTGTTATGGCAGGGCCACTAGATCAAAACCCTAAGAAGAGAAGACTTAATTAGGTGTAGCTAAGGCTAGGCCTAAGGCTCCTATTCTTTCCTTAAGACTCTTTTGGCAAAACGGCTAGCTTATAAACACAAATCTATGGCTGAAAAG
>ML783039.1:290887-301371 GCA_009831015.1 Picea engelmannii | reverse complement strand
GATCTACCACAGTGAAAATGGGATCGAGAGTCCTATAACAGTTCTGGACATTTTTTGATCATCGTCGGCCAACATCTTCTGAATTGACAGAGCGTTTTTGTATACAGCAGGCGGCTGGGAGCTCTTGTCGGCATTCACTTGGACCGATCGGCTCGAGGAGAGGGTGTATGGAGGAATCTGGGGCGAGTAAAGTCTTCGCCTGCTCTGATAGTAATGACTGATGCTCGGCCGGTGCTCCGAATTCTGCAAAATTCCCTCTGCAATTTCCGTCCAATGTAAAATGATTTTATATCTAATATAAAATTGAGTCAATTTTTTTCATGGAAAAAAGCACCATTATGACCTACTAGTAATACATTATACATTATTTTAGTCTAGGAATAATGTTGCTACCGTAGTAGAATGATGACATAGTGTTAAGAGACAAATTTTGATACTAAAGTGCATTTATAACTCCATAACTGATATGAGCACGATACCCATTGTTATCACTCAAAATGGACTTCTCCAAAGTTAATCTTGGAGATTTGGCATCGACAATGCACGGATAGAGCGTTGTTGGTACAACATCATCCATTCGTGAGTGTTATATTCAGACTTAGCACATGGTCAAAAGTTTTCATTACTCAAAATTAAAGATGGAACAAGTTTCTTACAAATGATCTCCAAAGCAACTATCTTCATAGAGCAAGTTACACTCGTATCGGTTAGAGCTTGATAAATTTCTTCAGTTCAACAAGTTTCCCCATGCTTGCATATGACATGTAGTGCTTGGCACATGCATGGGCATGTTAAAGCTTCAAAAGGGTAAAATCAGATTTTCAAGAGGGCTATTTCCTATTTTTAGAAAGTTCACATATTATAAATCTAATCATATATTTGAATATTTCAATACCCTTTCTAAAGTTGAGTATATGATTCAATTTTGGAGGCAATTAGATAAAGTCGAGAATTAGGTCAAGACTCAAAATTAGGGTCATTATGCTTTCAAAATAAATACAATTTTAGATACTAGCTTTTATTGAAAATAACATGTGGGTAGAATTTGGTGATGATCCTAGAACATGAAAAATGAGGTCATAATTTGCGTTTCAACATTTTGTGATTTGGTCATATTTATGGGCACACTTTATGGTGAATAATGTGGGGATAAAATTTCAAGTCATTCCAAGAAAGCCAAAATATAGGTCAAAATTATGTTTTCTGCAACCCCAGATCACCCTTCCAGCAACAGAGTCAAGTTTCAATTTTCAGCAAATTCCGATCACATCACATTTTTCTAGTACAACCTATATTTGGCAGTGGTGATGAGAACCCTAGTCTATGTTTGGAATCAACCTTTTTCATCATAATGATTTGACTTATAAATGTGTGCCCCTCTAGTTGACCAGTTGCATGATATTTTCAACATGACAAATGCACCCCAATTGAGAGATTTCTTGGAGACGAAGACACTGCCACATGCCAACTATTCTTGCACAATGCACCCTATTTTCAGGTCGACTTGTCTTGGACATGTTACCCCCCCATTCTTAGGGGTATCTGGAGGAGAGCATGTCTCCAGGCCCGCAATGGAGGACATGATCTACACCATGATCATGATGATCAACGTCTCCACATATGGCAGCCTCGAAGCCCCCCTGATTTTCCTCCCAGTTGCATAAACCAAGGCTCATCACATTCAAGCATCCCAGGTTATGGGGCATGGTTACCCAGCATCGCCATGAGGTATGGTTAGTCCTTTTTCATGCAAAATGTTGTGTTTAATTTATTGGGCATGTGGACAAGGATCATTGGTTGAAGTTGGATAGTGGATCCCTTGCTTGAGAAATTGTTTTGGTTGCCTAGCTTCACTTTGGTGGTCAACATTTGTGCCCTAGTCTCATGTTGCCACCGCCTAGGGAAAAGGGGTAATACTGGGGGGCCCTCCCAAGGTTAACATTCTGCTCTCTACCATGATTGACATTTTCCATCATAAATCCTTTCATATATACCAAACTTTGACCGTGCTTCATCCTCTCATAAGAAGAAGGGGCCGAAGACCCAGAGGAAGGATGCAGTTGCTCTATCTATATGTTATTGCTAAATTATAAAAGGCCACCATAAAAGCCTCGGGCCAGCTTGAGCTTTACCCCCTCTAATGGTAATCGCCCTTGTCTGGATGCGAATGAATGCACCAATTGTAAAGGACTACTACCCAGTAAAAAGTAAAGGAATAAAGCTTGAAACATTATAAAGGGGGCTTGCAAATGATAATTGGGTATCAAAAGACAAATAAGGGGTTCATAATGCAAAAGTACTGAGGAAAGGGTATCTCAAGCAAGCAAGCGCCACCGCTACAAAGGCTCTCATAGAAATGGATACCACAAGCCATGAAGTAAGCCTAATACCATATCATATTCACACTTGCTCTTGATGGGTTTTTACTTTCCCTTATCACTCTCAGGACCTATCCCTCTACCTAGGTTATTTGTTTGTTGTCTAGGTGGCACACCTAATAAGGTTGGATGAAGGCCCTCCCATACTTAAACTTGGCAACCCTCGCAATGTCTTGGGCTTGGGTGATATTTGAAGGGGATGTTGGGGTGAATTGTTTGCATGGCTTGTATCTTAGACATCAACTTACTTTACAGGATTTAAGGATGACTCACTGCTCTCCATCACACATGCAAAAGTCTTATGAACATTGATTTGCTTTGTCTTATATTTTGCTTTGTTTTGAATGGCCCTGACATGGTTCTTTGAGGGACATCTTAGGTTGTGCCCAGGATGTTGTGCCTTATTGTAGGACTTTGGCATGTGTGATGGAGAGCAGTGAGTAATTCGGTGAATCAACAACCTCAAATAGTGTCTCTCACATCCTCGAAACCTTGGACGATGGATAGATGGGCTTGGTTTGAGCAATTTTGATTAGTATGCCACATAAATGGGTTGAAAAGCCCACAGGCTGGGTAGAGCATCTGGATCCTTTTGTGCAAAGAGGATGGAGGACGTTGCCTTTGGAGGCACTTTAACAACACCTAAGGATGAGACTACATCCCTCTGGCACATGGACGTGGCCTTTGGAGGCCTATGACGTCACACTCTAGCCCTTGACATCGCATTGGAGGCTAGGGTTTAATGGATGATGTGGTTACAAGATGATTTGGCACGAGGAGACACCTTGCCTCACACTATTGAGCATTGGAGGCATGACACATGGCCTTTGGAGGCCCAACAATTCACTCCTTGAGCATGATGTCACCTTTCTAGCATATGACACCACCCTTCTAGGGTTTTATTTTATGTATTTTGTATTTCTGGCATATTGTTGAGGCAAATGAAGGGCTTTGCTCTCTTCTAATTTGTTGTTGACAAACCTATGTGGACAAATTGGTTAAGGTGGCTTGATATAAATAGGCCACCTTCTCATATCATTTTATCATCATCATTACTCACCATTTGTGAGAGACAAGTCTGAAATTTTCGCCCTCTCTTGGGGGCTATCTAGCTCTTCTACTTATGCATCTTGCTTGGAGGGTCAAATTGTGGATACTTTTTGCTGATTTTTATCCCTACACATTTGATTTTAACCTAGTTGAAGCCTTAAGAAGGGAGAAAAGGATGCTAGAGCCCAAAAGTGCTTGCACTCTAGCAATCCTTCTCTTTAAGGTTTAAACCCTAAGGCCTTAATGTGATAGAACCTTAGAGTTTAAACCCCACCTCTCGGTTTTTAAAGACTCCATAGTCCTCAAAGGCACTGATCTCTAAGCTCTCTCCCGGTGATTTGATCAACAAGCACTCTCTTTCAAATCTCTTAAGCTCTCTACTAATTTTGCTAACACTAACACTCACTAACTCATTAGTAAACTTGTTGTCATTGCAAAAGTTTTTTGCAACCACTTAATAACACTTTAATTTGTTGCATACATTGATCTAAAGGTGGTTTATCATACTCAGAAATTGTGGATATCAATCTACTGGATATATTCCAAGTTTTCCTTGTCAATTGTTGCATTTCAGAAGCATTATTGTTGCTGTTATTGTAATTCATTCATTGTTGTTGTATTGTTGTTCATTGCTGCAAATTCATAACAATCATAGCAACTTTCATTGTCTAGTGTCTTCAAGAGATATTTATTACATGTTTTAACTTGGAAGTCATTACATATATGATATAAAGTGTTCATGTTTCGGGAAGGTACTCAAACAACTTCATATCTCCTATAGCGTTGTGACCTAGACTAATCTTTAGGTGATCAAGAGAGGGGGCGGTATGCTTTGGCTACTTTACTTGCTACTTTGATCCCTTGAGGTCATCGAGGAAACCTCCCTTATGGTGGACCTCCTCCATCACTAAAATGAGGGAATTTCTTACTAAGATGATAGTGGTAGAATTTTCCATAGTTACGTAAGATTTAGGGACTTGTGGTGGGGCTTTGCACAAGTACAAATCCCGCGATAACATTTTGGCACCGTTGTCAGGGAGGATTGAGTCATTCTCCTCTACGACATATCTTTGGTAAACTTTTCTCGAAGCCCTTACCTCTCAAGTTTACCTAGCGACTCCACTAAGGGTAGTTGCCTCATCTTCCTTTGATGATCCTAGAGGGATCATCTGGCGACTCCACTAATATATTTGCAAATGTCATCCTACTCTCAACATTGTGATATTGTGTATTCTCAAGTGATGGAATCATGGCACCCTGGGAGAAAATGTATCCTTTTATTGATTTTGAAAGTTTTTGGGGATACCCACATGATTTTGACATAAGATAGTTGGAGAACTCTCCAAGATTCGGAGGCTTGCCTATTACTCACAATGTAGAGTTCTTGAAGTACATACATAAGATAAGAGCAGGAGATGAGGATGTACTAGTAAAATTTTTTATACTTTCCTTGCTATTGTTTATACAAGAATGGATCAAGATTTGTTGCAAACCAAAAGGTATATCCTCTTTCACAAATCTCATTAGTAGGTTTCTTGAGTTTTCGAAACCAAAATGCCAGACATATAAAAACACTCTTCAAGGGCTCGTCACAGCCTTGAAAAAGAAAGGATTTTTCTCAGACCTTTTTATACGAGAGCTTACAAAAGCGCACCATGACCAAGAGGAAGAATCTATTGAAAGTGAAGAGTTTACTAATGAAGAATTTTCATATCTTGAGCATGCATTGAATAAGAGCCTTGACGATCACACATTTACAAGGAAAGAACCTAAGGAAGAAGTTCATGAACATGCTTACCAACTTTTTGAAGAGGAGAAAGAATTACCTCATGATTCCACTACAGACAATGAAGACTTGATTGAAGAACGAGAGCCTAATGAGGGGAATCACGAGGAAGATTGCCAAGAAGAACATGAGTTGGCTTGTGAATATGCTGAAGAAGAATACTTTGATGAAACACACCTTGTTGAAGACCTAATCCACAAAGAGGCTCCCCGTGAAGAAGAGGTTTCGATATGTGCTCCTCCACATGATGAAGTCATCCAAGCCTGCATTCCTCCTACACAAGAAGAAAAGAACGTGGTAAGTTACACTCCCTCCCAAGTTTTCAATGATGCATGGGAAAGTTAAGATATTCTAGAGGAACCCTTGAATGCATTATACCCTTCATGTTATAGCGAAAGTGATGATGTGGTTAACAATATTGATGAGTTTATACATGTTGGGAGACATAAATGGGATATGATTTGTCCTGGCGAAGATCCCATTTATGACATCGAAGGTCATTTTCAATTGTTGCCTTTACAACAACCATATGTGATTGCTACTAATTCAGAAGCTTGGCAATGTGAAGATGACATGATTACAGATCTGTTCCAACCACCCAGGGATGATTTATTGCAGCAATCTCATGATGATGTCCGGTCTTATCCTGGGGGGTTTGATACATATTATTTTGATCATGTAATCGCAGGATTTGTAGCTAGGGAAAATCCCAACCCAGTCAACAAACGTGTGACACAACTAGGGGCACCTATCACTGTCACCTCAATAGATATCCCCCTCGTTTTAGTGATGGACAAGTCCAACACAAGGAAGGCTTCCATGGTGACCTTGACGGGATAAAGGGGAACGAGCACGATAGTGGAAAATGCCCCTTTTTTGGTCACTTTGGAGAGGGTGGTTGAGGCTTCTTGAAGAGAGGCTTTGGCAAGGGATGATGAAAACCTACAAAACACATGCTAGAACACAAAACCCCAAGCCAAATATAACAAAGTAAGCCGCTAACCACTAAGGACTTAGCAAGCTATGCTTGCTGACCTAAAACGCATTAGAAAGTAATTTTATAACAACAATGATAAAGTTATAATAGCTACGTGAAAGCACTGTCAAAAGTTGCAATAATGATATGTAGTGAAAACCAACAACTAGTGGATAATGATTAAGCCTTTAAGCACTAGTTTTGGCGGTTAGATTAGCTGCTACACAAGTGTTATCAATAATAAGTAAATTGTAACAGCAGAAATATTTAACCATAGAAATCAACAAAGGAATAACTCAAAATGAAACTCTTGACAATCACTTTCAGGTCCAATACTTAAACAAGCTTTTACACAGTTAAATTATGAGATAAATGAAAGGAGTAGCCCTGATGGTTGTAGTTAACAGTTTATAACAACAACAGGTTAAACTCAAAGTTCATCAACCATTTAGTAACCAATCACTTGCTTTTATCATAAAGTAAGAGAGAGAGAGAGAGAGAGAGAGAGAGAGAGAGAGAGAAGATCATTTGAGACTAGTGCCTTTAAACAATCGGGTTATGGAATCACTTGCTTGAAAGAGAGTTAAAGCAAATAGAAGAGTATAGAGGAATTAGGGCTAAACCCTCATAAGTTATAGCACCCAAAATGTTTCCTTCTTCTAAATCAATTAGCTCACAATCAAGGCCAAACTTGGGTTTAGGGTTTCTAAGGGTGTAAACCCTCCTACTTCCTAGAACTCAAACCCCAGCCAAGATTTACTACAAGGGTGTAGACACTCCTACTTCTTGAAGCAAACCTAGAGTGCTTTTAGCTAGATGAAGAAATATTATGAGCTATGGAGGGTGTAAACAATCTTAGTCCTCCTAGGGTTTTTCCAACAATTTCTTGAATTTACCAAGCAAATCACCATAAATTGCAGGAAAATCACTTACTAGACCAAGATATGGATGAAGAAAACCTTATTCAACAAAGACATATCCCACAACACTTCACCACAAGCTCCCAAGAAGATAACGCACTAGTACAAGTCCTCCAAGAGCAAATTGCACAAGAAAAAGAGACATAGCAAAATTCTCCAAGAGGGCCGAAATTGCAGTCCAAAGAGTATTTTTAGTAGTGATAAGTTATATCCAAATGAAAAATGACTTACCTCTATTTGTAGAGGAAAACTGAAGTCATGTTTATCCACATTTACAATTAAATCCTTAATTTTAGGTCAACACCAAAGGTATGATGTTTAATTAGCAAATCATTTTGCTCTTTTTGCCCACATAAGCTACAATATGATGAAAAATGGAAAAATAATGGCATGTAAGCCCATAAGACTCTTCTCCATGGTCGCATGTCTGAAGGTAAGCCTCTAAAGCCTAGGACATTGCTCCATAAGGTGCTACATCATCCCCAAATCAAGCAAAAGCGTGGGGGTACAAGCCCACAACACCACCAAGTGCACTAAAGATGCTAAACGTCCTCCTAAACGTGTGATGTCATGCTGCAAAAGAGGGGCGTTTGGGCATAGGAGGGTGACGCCATCTTCTCTCTATGATTTTAAGCCACATCCATGTTCAAGGGACATCATCCAAGGTGCAATGCTCATCATCCTAGGCCTCAAATGTGTGGGGCGCAACACCCATCCAATGGGCTTTCATGCCCCCTTGAAGGTCCAAGGGGCTTAGTCCCTTCATGAATGACTTTCACTGGGCAAGGTCCTACAAAGACAAGCAAATACGCCCTCCAAGGGTCCACAAGTCATATGAATCATGCCAACTAAGCCACATTTAATAAAAGAATCACCCAAACAATTGCATTAAGTCCTCCTTTTCAAATTAAAAAAATGTTCAAAGACCTTATAAACTTTGCCCAATTTAGGTATGGGAGGGCTGTCATGGTGCCCTATTAGGTAGTCCAATCCCCAAGTCAAGGAATGTTTCCCAAGAAGACCCTCTCTAGACCATGTAGTGAGTATGAGGTGGACTCGAGGAAGTACTCTTGGGCATGGGGTTCTTGACATATCAAGAACTCATATTGTCTCATTTATGGATGCCTTTGTGGAGGGTGTGTTGCATCCCTTCATTTGCAATGCAACATTTTTCCAAGCCCTTTATTTGTCTTTCCTTTTTTTCTTTTTTATGATCCAAACATTGAATGTTATGTGCAATGGAAAGAAAAAGAGCATTGCAATGCCACTTGAAGTTAGAACACATTGAGTGCTATGTGCACTGAAAATTAAAGAACACCGCAATGCATTCCCCCATTAAGTGGTATACTTTTTATTTATTTTCTTTTAAACGGTCCTTTATTTTTTATAAAGAAGCGATTTATGGCTCTCAGGACCTTAGGGCGAGCATCTAGAAGGATCAATTATGGATTTTGATTTTTACAATGCCAATTGCAACACCTTTGGGCCTTTAGCCCCTTCTTCCCAGGAAATGAGGTACAAACCCTTCTTGGGGTTAGTGAACCCAAAAACCCAAAAGATGAGGAAATAGGGGGGAAGAAGTGTTGAAAGTGGTAAGTGTTGGCGACGGAAGTCACTCCTGGATTGCTTGCAGGAGCAGAGCTCGACACCCATCAGTTTTTATGTCATGGTTTAATAAATGGGGTGATCAAATGGGTAAAGACTCAAGAAGATAAAAATTTGACTCAGGAAACTGGGCCTGGTATGTAGAAAGCAAGGGAGGTCTTGATCCAACTTCCATCAGTAAGTTGATTAAAGGGTGTTAGATGGAAGACTTGTGAGAAGGGTGAGCAAGACTGCCTCAGGCAACAGGCCTTCGAAAGCTTGAAGGAGAAAAACTCAGAAGCCAAGATCCTCTTGGTCTAGAGTTTCAAGAAGCTGAAGGGTGACTCGACTGGATCCTCCAATTCCAAGCCATTCCAACGCTGAGAAAACACAATAACTAATTAGAAACGCTGTGACTGTTGCAGTGATCCAACCTACATCATCCTACAACAACGCAACTCGACTGGATCCTCCAATTCCGAGCTGTTCTAACACAGTATACAAAGAGATGGAAAAAGAGGCTGACATCCATAAAGTACGAAGTCTCAAATGCATACATTAACCAGAGAGACCAACGCTTCATCAAAACTTTACAATCAGGAGCTTTGCTCAAGCATCCATCCATTACAAAAATGGTGAAAATGCCTACATAACTCAAAACAAAAATCCAACAGCGAAAACGAGACACTGCAATTAAAACATTGCGTCTGCATGTCTTCTGACAGCCTGCCCATGCAGACTCAGGATGATCGGGCGCCTATGACAGACGTCATCTTATCTGTGCATGGCTCCAGTAAGGGGAGTAGCTGATCCATTAAGTGCCAAGCTAGCGTGTGCAGACTTCCTTCAACTAGTCGAGAACTCGGGCATGGCTCTTTCGGAAAAAGGGGATACGGGACCCTCTCGAGCAGACCGCCTGCCAAACCTGCCATACTTTGCAGTTAATGAGGGAGGTGATGTTTCAACCACCTTCTCTCTTCTTCATTTAGTCCCAGCGGGTACTGGGATTTAGATCACATCGCATCAGCGTCTGGAGAACACAGTGCCCCCCCTCTGAAACTCAATTCAGTGCTTTGGAACCCGAGTGGCCAAATGATCAACATTAGCGCCCCTCCTCTAGGCTTGTTCCTTTACGACCAGGCGCCAAAACCATGGGTCTGATTCTAGGCATTATCGACATTTCAGGGTTCGGGGTTTCGGGAAGTGAAGTGATGAGGAGCGCTTGCCCCTCGAACTCCTGAATGTCGAAATGCCGATGTGACCAGATCTTGCACCACGCGTCAATGGATCGGACGACCCAGACTTAGCTTTAAAATATAGACGCTTTCTCTTACACTATAGATCGGGTAACTTGGTAGCCCAGAAATCCTGATGACCGTTGATCTTCTTCGTGGATAGATCTCGGCTGTCGACATCAACCTTGCCCGCTCGCTTGATTCGTAACTGGAAAAAGGATTCTCCCATGCTGCGCTCGGGCGCTTCTCCTGCGACTTGCAGACTTGAATACTCTCGTGCCCCGGACAAGAAATGTTACTAACATTAGGCTCCATGGGGGATAGAGTCATCCCTGTGATGCTCTAAGAACTCATTCCACAGCTTCAGTGCCTTGCTATTGGGCTATGGAGTCAGGCTCAAAACATCCCGCTACTGAAAATACAGGCCGAAAAATAAAAACAAAACAAACTAAACGTTCATGCTTACAGGAGCTTATTTATGTACAGTCCTAAGCTAATAAAACACTTTACATGGGCTAGGTGAAAGAAAACTTCCACCATAGCCATTCAAGCAGC
>ML783039.1:273663-290535 GCA_009831015.1 Picea engelmannii | reverse complement strand
CGGTTACACTCTTCAACTCCTCCTTACAGGCTGGAGTTGAGATGAAATAGGGTGGCTCCAAGGCATAGGGGAAATGCCACTCCATGTACTTGCAGACAGGGTCATAGAATGAGTGGCAAATTCCAGAAAATGGGTGACAGACAACATCTTCTGCTACACAGTTGTTTACGTGCGGACGAATATCTCTGATAAGCACAAGCGGGTGAATAACTG
The DNA here is from genome assembly GCA_009831015.1 of Picea engelmannii. Taxonomy (NCBI): domain Eukaryota; kingdom Viridiplantae; phylum Streptophyta; class Pinopsida; order Pinales; family Pinaceae; genus Picea; species Picea engelmannii. Next base: position 290,322 of record ML783039.1, on the reverse strand, counting down.
AAGTGGGCTCGCTGATCTCAGATGGTGGCTGCTCACTGACTGGCTCTGGAATGAAATATGTGCTCAGCCGTTCCTCTGGTTCCTTTTCCTCTTCTTGGCTCTCCCCCGAGTTAAATTCGTAGTTATCATAAATAGGGACCATGGGGTGGTTATGCTTTCTGACTGGCTGTTTAGTATCTTTATAGTGATCCAATGTAGGATAAGCTTGCTACTCATCATCACTATAATACACATCAAAAAGGGGTTGTCCTTCATTGATATGACCCTCCTCCAGAACAGTGATCCCGTAAAAAATTTCCGTTTCAGGGACAGTGGGACCTGCTGCTTCTGGCTACCCATACATAATCCTTTTCTCTTTAATCCTAGGTAAGAATATATCGTGAAAAACCCCTTGAAGGAAAAGAGAAAAATCCTCCTCCGCAACCATCTCTTCTTTAAAAATGGGGAGGTCTTCGTCGTCATAAGCAGGGCAGCTAGGAACATCTGCCTCAACCCGATACCTAGGTGAGCCATCTACCATGGACCACATTTTCTCTATAAACTCACAATTTCCACAAGAGGCATGTTGATCGTTATGAATATCTGAAAGAATAGAGGCATCTGATGTAATGTCAGATGCTTCCATTCTAGGGCTAACACAATTAATATCGTTCAACACCTCTATATTTTCCTGGCAAATGCTTTCCTCCACAGTAAAAGCTTCATCACGGACCTGGTCTTCAGGGCTAGCAGAGGCTTCATGAAGTGAAGAAAACTCCTCACAACAGTTTTCATACAAACGATCAGCTGGAAAGTAGTCTTTACAAAATGAATTGAAAGCTGTAAGAAAACTTGTTAAAGAGCGGATACTTGCAGCGGGAAGAGACCGACACCATTCAAGAGCATCTCCCTTTAATGAATACCTGAAGAGCTTAATATGGACATCCTGATGCGTGATATTGTGTCGGTGGATAGCCTCATGGAAGTCCATTAAATGCTTAGCTGGTTCATCCCAACTTGTTGCATGAAATTCATGGAGGAAATCTTCCCATTGGTCTCTATCAGGAAGTGAATTAGGAAAACCAACTATCTGAGAAAAGTCACAGAAAGCAAACCTTTGAGCCAGAATTTTCTCCATATCGAACCAGTGGAGTCGCCAATCGCTCCTCAAATCATGGATTCGCCAGGTGAAAGATGCGCAACTTCAAGTGTGTTTGGTCCTTGTTCACCATCAAAGGCTAGATCTTAACATTGTCGTTACCCCAGGAAGCTTCTCAGGCTGAGAAAGCAGTTGCTGAAACCTTCTCGAGAAAGCTCCTTAGGGTTAGCTTTTAGGTGTGCTAACAGTAGTCACAGCTGAAACAATGATGTGGAAACAATGGAGTCGCCACAGTGGAGTCGCCAGGTGCACAGTAGCAATCTTTAAGGGCTCTGATGTCTGATGCACCTTCAAAATCAGAGGCTCAATGTCGTTCTGCCCAGGGAAAATCTTCAACTCCGTCCCCGACAACGGCGCCAGAAATGTTGGCGACGAAAGTCACTCCTGGATTGCTTGCAGGAGCAGAGCCCGACGCCCATCAGTTTTTATGTCACGGTTTAATAAATGGGGTGATCAAATGGGTAAAGACTCAAGAAGATAAAACTTTGACTCAAGAAACTGAGCCTGGTATGTAGAAAGTAAGGGAGGTCTTGATCCAACTTCCGTCAGTAAGTTGATTAAAGGGTGTTAGATGGAAGACTTGTGAGAAGGGTGATCAAGACTGCCTCGGGCAAGAGGCCTTCGAAAGCTTGAAGGAGAAAAACTCAAAAGCCAAGATCCTCTTGGTCCAGAGTTTCAAGAAGCTGAAGGGTGACTCGACTGGATCCTCAAATTCCAAGCCATTCCAGCGCTGAGAAAACATAAGAAATGATTAGAAACGCTACGATTGTTGCAGTGATCCAACCTACATCATCCTACAACAACGCAACTTGACTAGATCCTCTAATTCCGAGCTGTTCTAACACAGTACACAAAGAGATGGAAAAAGAGGATGACATCCATAAAGTAAGAAGTCTCAAATGCCTTATACATTAACCAGAGTGACCAACGCTTCATCAAAACTTTACAATCGGGAGCTTTGCTCAACCATCCATCCATTACAAAAATGGCGAAAACGCCTACATATACTCAAAACAAAAATCCAACAGCGAAAACGAGACACTGTAATTAAAACATTGCGTCTGCATGTCTTCTAACAGCCTGCCCATGCAGACTCAGGATGATCGGGCGCCTATGACAGACACCATCTTATCTGTGCGTGGCTCCGGTAAGGGGAGTAGTTGATCCATTAAGTGTCGAGCTAGCGTGTGCAGACTTCCTTCAACTAGTCGAGAACTCGGGCATGGCTCTTTTGGAAAAAGGGGATACAGGACCCTCTCGAGCAGGCCGCCTGCCAGACCTGCCATACTTTGCAGTTAATGAGGGAGGCGAGGTTTCAACCACCTTCTCTCTTCTTCATTTAGTCCCAGTAGGTACCGGGATTTAGACCATGTCGCATCAACATCTGGAGAACACAGTGCCCCCCCTCTGAAACTCAATTCGGCGCTTTGGAACCCGAGTGGCCAAATGATCAACATTAGCGCCCCTCCTCTAGGCTTGTTCCTTTATGACCAGGCGCGAAAACCACGAGCCCGATTCTGGGCGCTATCGACATTTCGGGGTTTGGGGTTTCGGGAAGTGAAGTGATGAGGAGCACTTGCCCCTCGAACTCCCGAATGTCGATATGCCGATGTGACCAGATCTTGCGCCACGTGTCAATGGATCGGATGACCCAGACTTAACTTTAAAATATAGGCGCTTTCTCTTACGCTATAGATCGGGTAACTTGGCAGCCCCGAAATCCCGATGACCATTGATCTGCTTCGTGGATAGATCTTGACTGCCGACAGCAACCTTGCCCGCTCGCTTGACTCATAACTGGAAAAGGGATTCTCCCGTGCTGCGCTCGGGTGCTTCTCTTGGGACTTGTAGGCTTGAATACTCTTGTGCCCTGGACAAGAAATGTTACTAACAATAAATATGAGTGGGAATGGTATGTTGACCCCCCAAGGAGACCCCCCGGGAGCAACCCTTTTCCCAAAGGTGACCAACTTACTTGGATACCATGCCAACCACCAAGGTGAAATTAGGAAAAATATATAATTTCCAAGCAAATATTCCATAATCAAGAAAGGACTCTTTGCAACATGCTCAAATGCTTCAAATATTGAAGTGATACTTACCATGAGATTGAACTTGTTACCTCATGAAGGAAGACCTATTGTCTTATGTTGACCAAGCTAGTGTGGCGGATGTTGCTCTGCTGCTGATGATGAGAGGAGGGGCTTTGCCTGCACAATGTGAGCTTTGATAGTAAATATGGCTCTCGACACTCTATGTCTTCTACCTGCGGGCCTCGAGACATCAGCTCCTTAGTTACCCCTACATTGGGGGGTAACATATATCTCCTACATGGGGACATGTGATTGTCGTAGAGTGCATGAGAACCTCAACATATCTTGGTATGACACGTGCCTACATACTCAAGCAAAATTTTAAAGCATCGGAGGGTGGCGAACTCACCCCCTATTCATATGGAAAAAATGATAACTAGAGAAAAACTTGAAGATAAATTTTTTATTCTAGCATATCAATATGACGATGCAATCATAAGAGTGAATCACAATCAATATGCAAGCATGCAAGAACAACAATATGTAAATAAATCATATGCATGTAAATCCAAACAAATGAAATTACACTACCATGACATGCACATGCAACTATGATACAAATGCAATGCAAAATCAAAATAATCTACCTACCTACCCAGGGCTCGAAGCCCATCAAGTCCCATCTATGTAGGGTTGGAGGATAGACCCATCAACAGGTAATGGCATCTTCCTCCCATCCATGACAGATAGATAATAAGACCTCTTTCAGACTTCTTCTTGACAATGTAAGGGCCAAGCCATTGGACTTCACTCTTCTTGTCATACTTTAGCTTTCCCTTCCTTTTATCCCACATGAGTGCATGGCTCCCTTCATCAAATTCAACATAAGGTATATCTTCAATGTAAGGTTGTGCGGGAGGCTTCGCTTTGTCCATGCATTTGATAGCTTGTTCTCGATCTTGATCCTTCAAGTCTCCATCCTTCTTAAGTATTTTGATAGATCCTGGGTCCTTTCCCTGGTATTTAGCAAGTATTTCCTTGTACTTGTATGTCTTCAGCAATAGTGTATCAATATAATATTCTCTAGCAAATGGTAACTTCGAAGGATCATAATCCATGGTCTGAGGTGTCGTATCAAATTCACAATCACTTCAGTAGTCAGGGCTATCTGGATTAGTTAAGTGATTCTTGGCAGTTGGTTGACTGTACAGAATATCAAATGTCCTATCTCCCATAAGGATATGCACATGAGTCAAGTCCATACTAAGAAAAACACCAAGACTGGCAGCCCATTTCCTAGACAAGAGCATGCCCCAAGCATCAGGTACATCAATGACTACTACATCCATCTTGATATTAATGTTTGGAAAGGCACACAAATAAACATCTAGGTCTTCAATAAGACCACACACCTTCACCCTCCTTGAATCAATGCCACACACATTTTTGTAAGTCCGAGTAACCTGCAAACCTAACTAATTCATAGCCTTCAATGACATCACGTTTATCAAGGCACCAAAATCCAACATGCAATTATTCAAGCAAAGACCATTGGTCCCTAAAGAAAGATAAAAAGGAGGGTTCTCATCTTCTCTATTTGCATGGTAGAGGGTGTTTGATATTATTGGAGGATCTTCAAACTCATCCTTTATTTTTAGAGCTTTCAATACTTCTTTCCTTACAAAGGAATCTTGCACATCTCAGTCAAGGGCACCACCATGCTTATCTTTCCCATCATGTTGGTTACATCAATATTGAGTTAAAATCCTCAATGGTTGGTGCGGGTTCCGGAGGTAGGATCATGAACAGGTGGTGGAGGAGGTGGAGGCACTATCTTCAATGTTGGAGGAGGTGCCACTAAGGCTTTATTTTTCCTGGAGTATGCCAAAATCTCTTTTCTCCTCATACTCTCCTTTGAAGCTTCATCCATTTGGTTCAAAATTTCCAAGCTAGCCTATCTAGTTTCCCGCTTCCTGACTTCTTCAAGCTATTCTTCTGTGATGTCAATGTATTCATCATCCTAGAGCGTGTAAGTTGTATCAATAAAGTTTAACCGATCTGTAGATATCTTCTTCTCTCTGTCTCAAACATTCATGTTCCCAATGAGGTTCTTCACAAGGCACAGACAATCCTTCCATGTTAACCATCCCGATGAGAATCAAGGTGTCAGGTGCCTTCAATTCTTGTTGTGCCTTCAGTTTCCAACCTGCATTTTCCCTCTGCAGTCTAATAAATTGAGGCCTTGGAGCAGAATGTCGACTCTCTAAATTCGTCAACCTATTCTTGATCTGATTTTGGCTCTGGAAAAGCTGGGCATTCATTCGATCAAACTTTTGAGCCAAAAATGTGACTGGATCATGTACACTGCTAGTTGACATCTTTCTCTTAGGTTTTTCTCTGGCACGGGGAACTTGAAAATTTTCAATCTTAGAACTGATAAGATGTTCTTCAATCTGCACGGTGTATTCTTTAGCTTTTGCTAAATTTTCAGGCATCTTTTCCTTTAGGATAAATTCAAATTGTTCTTCAAAAGCATTCAAATAAAGAAGGACAACGACTACTTCCGACAAACACAAGTCCTTTGGGATCTGGCTGAACAAGTTATCAAATCTAGCATCGAATTCCTTCACTATTTTGTTCTCTTTCTTCTTAATTTGGTTAAATTCCATCAATAACATTCCACTATCCTTCTTCATTGTCCATCTCTTTTTTAACAAATTTGCAAAAGCCTGATATGACTGCAAGTGATTGTCAGGTAAGCTTTTGAACCACTTTTTAGCATCGTCATCAAGAGAGGTAGCTAGTAACTTCATCGCAACATCTTCATGTTCGATAGCGTTATCTTCCAAAGCCACACCAATAATGTCAAGATGTTCTTCAACTATAATAGCATTGCTTACGATGAATTTGGGTAACCACTTGTGAGATTCTTTCGGCATGATATTGGGGTATCCAGGGATGTTGGTCATACTAAGTGGCTTGTAAAGGTTTTGACAACAGATGAATTACGAGGAGGCCTTCGTCGATAAACTTTGGAAGGTTTAAACCTCCCTTTGTGAAGTATCTTCTAAAAAGAAGGGTTCCTTGATTGTGGAGTCGCCAAATGAACTTTATAAAAAATTCATCAAAAGTCAAAAAGGAACTTCCCTCAAATGGAGTCATCGAGCAAGCTAGAGGTAAAGGCTTTGGGATAGACTTTCCAAATGTCGTTATGGGATTGGAAAGGATTCAAAATCCTCCCCGAAAACGACACCAAAAATGTTATCACATGATTTGTAGCTAGGGCAAAGACCAACCCAAGCAACAAACGTGTGACACAACTGAGGACACCTATCACTGTCCAGTGTCACCTCAATAGATATCCCCTCATTTTAGTGATTGACAAATCCAACACAAGGGAGGCTTCCCAGGTGACCTTGAGGGGATAAAGTGGAATGAGCACGAGAGTGGAAAAGGCTCCTCTTTTGGTCACTTTGAAGAGGGTGGCTAAGGCTACTTGAAGAGAGGCTTGGGAAAGGGATGATGAGTACCTTCAAAACACACGTTAGAACACAAAACTCCAAGCCAAATATCACAAAGTAAGCCACTAACCACTAAAGACTTAGCAAGTTATGCTTTCTTTCCAAAAGCGTAGCAGAAAGTAATTTTATAACAACAATGATAAAGTTATAACAGCTATGCGAAACCACCATCAAAAGTTGCAATAAATGATATGTAATGAAAACCAAGAATTGGTAGATAATGATTAAGCTTTTAAGCACTAGTTTTGATAGTTAGATTAGCTACTACACAAGTGTTATAAACAATACGTAAATTGTAACAACAACAATATTTAACAATAGAAATCAACAAATGAATAACTCAAAATGAAACTCTTGACAAGCACTTTCGGGTCCAATACTTAAACAAGCTTTTCGATGGTTAAATTGTGAGATAAATGAAAGATAGCAGCATAAAGAAGCATCTCTAGTGGCTGTAGTTAACAGTTTATAACAACAACAAGTTAAACTTAAAGTTCATCAACCATTTAATAACCAATCACTTGCTTTTATCATGAAATAAGAAAGTAAGAGAGAGAGAGAGAGAAGATCAATTGAGACTAGTGCCTTTAAACAATTGGGTTATGGAGTCACTTGCTTGAAAGAGAGTTAAACCAAATAGAAGAGTAGAGAGGAATTAGGGCTAAACCCTTATAGCACCCAAAACGTTTCCTTCTTCTAAATCGATTAGCTCACAATCAAGGCCAAACTTGGGTTTGGGGTTTCTAGGGGTGTAAACCACTTGTGAGATTCTTTGGCATGATATTGGGGTATCCATGGATGTTGGTCATATTTAGTGGCTTGTAAAGGTTGCTAGCCGAAGGACAAGCCATTGGAGAAAAAGGAAGGCTTCCTTGAAATAAGGTTTTGACAACGGATGAATTATGAGGAGGCCTTCGTCGATAAAATTTGGAAGGTTTAAACCTCCCTTTGAGAAGTATCTTCTTGAAAGATGGGTTCCTTGATTGTGGAGTCGCCAAATGAAATTTATAAAAAGTTCATCGAAATTCAAAAAGGAACTTCCCTCAAATGGAGTCGTCGGGCAAGCTAGAGGTAAAGCCTTTCGGATAGACTTGCCAAATGTTGTTATGGCATCAGAAAGAATTCAAAATCCTCCTTGGAAATGACGCCAAAAATGTTAGCACATGATTTGTAGTTAGGGAAATGCCCAACCCAAGAAACAAATGTGTGACACAACTGAGGACACCTATCACTGTCACCTGAATAGATATCCCCCTCGTTTTAGTGATGGAAAAATCCAACACAAGGGAGGCTTCCCGGGTGACCTTGAGGGGATAAAGCGGAATGAGCACGAGCGTGGAAAAGGCCCCCCTTTTGGTCACTTTGAAGAGGGTGGTTGAGGCTACTTGAAGAGAGGCTTGAGAAAGGGATGATGAGTACATACAAAACACATGTTAGAACACAAAACTCCAAGTCAAATATCACAAAGTAATTCGCTAACCACTAAGGACTTAGCAAGCTATGCTTGCTTTCCAAAAACACAACAAAAAGTAATTTATAACAACAATGGTAAAGTCATAACAACTGCGTGAAACCACCATCAAAATTTGCAATAAATGATATGTAATAAAAACCAACAACTAGTAGATAATGATTAAGCCTTTAAGCACTACTTTTGACAGTTAGATTAGCTGCTACACAAGTGTTATCAACAATAAGTAAATTGTAACAACAACAATATTTAACCATAGAAATCAACAAATGAATAGCTCAAAATGAAACTCTTAACAAGCTTTTCCACGGTTAAATTGTGAGATAAATGAAAGATAACAGCACAAAGAAGCAACCCTAATGGTTGTAGTTAAAAGTTTATAACAACAACAAGTTAAACTCAAAGTTCATCAACCATTTAATAACCAATCACTTGCTTTTATCATGAAATAAGAAAGAGAGAGAGAGAGAGAGAGAGAGAGAGAGAGAGAGAAGATCAATTGAGACTAGTGCCTTTAAACAATTAGGTTATGGAGTCACTTGCTTGAAAGAGAGTTAAGCCAAATAGAAGAGTAGAGAGGAATTAGGGCTAAACCCTTATAGCACCCAAAACGTTTCCTTCTTCTAAATCGATTAACTCACAATCAAGGCCAAACTTGGGTTTAGGGTTTCTAGGGGTGTAAACCGTCTTACTCCCTAGAACTCAAACCATCGTCAAGATTTACTTCAAGGGTGTAGACACTCCTACTTCTTGAAGCAAACCTTGAGTGCTTTTAGCTAGATGAAGAAATATTGTGTGCTATGGACAGTGTAAACAATCTTACTCCTTTTAGGGTTTTTCCAACAAATTCTTGAATTTACCAAGCAAATCACCATAAATTGCAGAAAATTCACGTACTAGACCAAGAAATGAATGAAGAAAACCTTATTCAACCAAGACATATCCCAGAACACTTCACCACAAGATCCCAAGAAGATAGCGCACTAGTACAAGTCCTCCAAGAGCAAATTGCACAAGAAAAAGAGACAACGAAATTCTCCAAGAGGGTCGAAATTGCAGTCCAAAGAGTATTTTTAGTAGTGATAAGTTATATCCAAATGAAAAATGACTTGCCTCTATTTATATAGGAAAACCCGAAGTCATGTTTGTCCACATTTACAATTAAATCCTTAATTTTAGGCCAAAACCAAAGTTACAATGCTTAATTAGCAAATTGTTTTGCTCTTTTTGTCCACATAGGCTACAATATGATGAAAAATAACAAAATATTGGCATGTAAGCCCACAAGACTCTTCTCCATGGTGGCAAGTGTGAAGGTAAGCCTCCAAAGTCTAGGATGTCATGCTCCTTAAGGTAACACATCATCCCCAAATCAAGAAAAAGAGTGGGGGTACAAGCCCACAACACCACCAAGTGCACTAAAGATGCCAAACGTCCTTCTAAATGTGTGACATCATGCTTCAAAAGAGGGACGTTTGGTCATAGGAGGGTGACGTCATATTCTCTCCATGGTTCAAAGCCATGTCCATGTGTTAGGGATATCATCCAAAGTGCAACACTCATCATCCTAGGCCTCCAATGTGTGGGGCACAACACCCATCCAATGGAGTTTCATGCCCCTATGAAGGTCCAAGCAACTTAGTACCTTCATGTATGAATTTCACCAGGCAAGGTCCTGCAAAGACAAGCAAATACGCCCTCCAAGGGTCCACAAGTCATATGAATCATGCCAAGTAAGCCACAATTAATAAAAGAACCACCCAAACAAGTGCATTAAGTCCCCCTTTTCAAATTAAACAAATTCTCAAAGACCTTATAAACTTTTCCCAATTTAGGTATGGGAAGGGTGTCATGGTGCCCTATTGGGTAGGCCAATCCCCAAGTCAAGGAATGTTTCCCAAGAAGACCCTCTCTACACCATGTTGTGAGTATGCGGTGAATTGGGGGAAGTACTCTTGGGCATGGGTTTCTTGACATATCAAAGGCTCCTATTGTCTCATTTATGGGTGACTTTGTGGAGGGTGAGTTGCATCCCTTTGATTGCAATGCAACATTTTTCCAAACCCTTTTTTTGTCTTTCCTTTTTTTTTTGTTTTTTATGATTCGAACATTGAGTGTTATGTGCAATGGAAAGAAAAAGTGCATCACAATGCCACTTGAAGTTAGAACACATTCAGTGCTACCTGCACTGAAAATTAAGGAACACCGCAATGCATTCCCCCATCAAGCGAGATACTTTTTATTTATTTTCTATTAAAATGTTCTTTATTTTTTTATAGAGAAGTGATTTATTGCTCTTAGGACCTTAGAGAGAGCATCTAGAAGGATCAATTATGGATTTTGATTTTTACAGTGCCACTTGCAACACCTTTGGGCCTTTAGCCCCTTCTTCCCATGAAATGAGGTACACGCCCTTCTTGGGGTCAATGAACCCAAAAACCCAAAAGACGAGGAAACATAAGAGAAGAAGTGTGTAAAGTGCTAAGTATGGGTGGGAATGGTACGATGACCCTTCAAGGGGATCCCCTAGTAGAAACCATTTTCCTGAGGGTGCCTAACTTACTAGGATACCATGCCAACCACCAAGGTGAAATTAGGCAAAAGATATAGTTTCCAAGAAAACGTTCCATAATCAAGAAAACAATCTTTGCAACGTGCTCAAATGATTCAAATATTAACGTGACACTTACCATGAGACTGGACTAGTTACCTCATGAAGGAAGACCTGTTGTCTTCTATTGACTAAGTTGGTGTGGCGGATGATGCTCTGCTGCTGACGATGAGTGGTGAAGTGTGGTGGAGAGGAGGGGCTTTTCCTACTCAATGTGGGCTTTGCTGGTAAATCTGGCTCTCGAAACTCCATGTCTGCTACCTATGAGCCTCAAGACATCATCTCCTTAGTTACTGCTGAGATGAGGGTTAACATTGTACTTGGATTTATTCTGCAAGGAAGATTTTCAACAACTTGTATGCTCTAACCTTGATGAAGATGAGGTCATGATTTGCCTGCAACAATATGTTTGTTTGCATCCTTCTTCTTTTCCTTCACCCCGCTATGACACTAAGGATGCAATTGGGAGTGATGAGGTCTAGAGTAATCAACCATCAAACAATTATCGATCATCTTCCAAATTCTTTTTCATCCCTTCCAAGGTCTCAGGGAGTGATGAGGTCTAGGGTAATCAACCATCGGAGTCTTTGAATCATCCCTATGAGTCTTTATCTTGTTGCAACCCTATTCAAAGGTGGATTGAGCATTCTTGTGGTGATGCTCCCTTGCATGATTTTGTCCCTCCCTCCCGCCTCCATGTGTTGGATTTTATGACTAGTTATGGTATGATGTACGTCCCGACTCATGATCTTTCTGTGCTTGACTTGTCCTTATGTTGGATTGGGATGAAGCACATAGGTAGACATTCTAATACAATGATGGGATGGTTTTACTGGTCATATGATTATACCTAGCATTCTTAAACTAACAAAGATTAGGGTAGGTAGGTTAGGGTAAGCATTTGCATCCTGCATTGCATTGTAAATATCTTGCATCATTCATATCATGATAGTATAGATGCATAGCTTTGCATATACATGTTTGTTTTTCATTTGTACATATGATCGATACATGTTAAGAAATTGCATTTTACATTTTATCATTGAAATTTTTTCTTTATCATGTCATAGCTAAGGAACATTTTTCTTTTTAAGTATGGTTTTGGATTATCACTGACAGACGGTGGATGTTACTTTTAAAGAGCTTTGTTGGTTGAAGTGGGTGCAATATTGTAGGTCTTGGACAACCAAATATGTTGAGGTTCTAATGTTCTCTATAGTGAGCACATATCCTCGTGTTGGAGCTAGATGTTACCCCCACATGTCTAAGGGTAACTGGAGGAGATCATGTCTCGAGGCCCGCTATGGAGAACATGATCTACACCATGATGATGATGATAAACATGTCCACAAATGGTAGCTTAGTAGCCCCCCTGATTTTCCTCCTAGTTGCATCAACCAAGGCTCATCACATTCAAGATACCTAGATGATCAGGCACAGTAAGCCAACATTACCATGAGGTATGGTTACTCATTTTTCATGAAAAGTTGTTGTGTTTAATTTATTGGGCATGTGGACAAGGATCATTGGTTGAAATTGGATAGTGGATCCCTTGCTTGAGAAATTGTCTTGGTTTCCTTGTTTCACCTTGGTGGTCAACGTTTGTTCCCTAGTCCCGTGTTTTCACCACACAGGGAAAAGTGGTAATATTGGGGGGCCCTCCCAAGGGTAACGTTCCACTCTCGACCATGCTTAACATTTTCCATCATAAATCCTTTCACATATCCCAAACTTCAGTTGTGATTCGTTCTCTCATGAGAAGAAGGGGTTTAAGACCCAGAGTAATGATGCAACTACTCCATGTATATGTTATTGCTAAATTATAAAAGGCACCATAAAAGCCTCAGGCCATCTTGAGTTCTACCCCCTCTAATGGTAATCACCCCTGTCTGAATACGAATGAATGCACCAATTAAAAAGGACTACTACCCAGTAAAAAGTAAAGGAATAAAGATTGAAACCTTATAAAGGGGACTTGCAAATGATAATTGGGTATCAAAAGGAAAATAAGGTGTTCGGAATGCAAAAAGTACCGAGGAAACGGTTTCTAAAGCAAGCAAGCACCACCTCTACAAAGGCGCTTGTAGAAATAGATTTCACAAGCCATGAAGTAAGCCTATACCATATCACATTCACACTTGCTCTTGATGGGTTTTCACTTTCCATTGTCACTCTCAGGACCTATCCCTCTACCTAGGTTATTTGCTTCATGTCTAAGTGGCACACCTAATAGGGTTGGATGAAGGCCCTCCCATACTTAAACTTGGAAACCCTCGTAAGGCCTTGGGCTTGGGTGATATTTGAAGGGGATGTTGGGGTGAATTGTTTACATGGCTTGTATCTTGGACATCAACTTACTTTGTGGGATTTAAGGACTAACGCATCTTATGAACATTGGTTTGCTTTGTCTTATATTCTTCTTTGTTTTGAATGGCCCTAACATGGTTATTTGAGAGACATATTGGGTTGTGCACGAGATGTTGTGCCTTATTGCAGGACTTTGGCACGTGTGATGGAGAGTAGTGAGTCAGTCGGTGACTCAACACCCTCAAATAGTTTCTCTCACATCCTTGGAACCTTGCACGGTGGACATATCAACTTGGTTTGAGAAGTTTTGGTTAGTATGCCACATACATGGGTTGAGAAGCCCCAGATGTTACCCCCACATGCCTAGGGGTAACTGGAGGATATTATGTCTCGAGGCTTGCAATGGAAAACATGATCTACACCATGATGATAATTATCAACATGTCCAAAAATGGCATCCCAACAACCCCCCCTGATTTGCCTCCCAGTTGCATCAACCAAGGCTCATCACATTCAAGTTGCCCAGTTGATCGGGCATAGTAAGCTAGAGTCACCATGAGCTATGGTTAGTCCCTTTTCATTCTAAGTGTTGTGTTTAATTTATTGCACATGTGGACAAGGATAATTGGTTGAAGTTGGATAGCGGATCCCTTGCTTGATAAATTGTCTTGGTTGCCTTGTTTCACCTTGGTGGTCAACTTTTGTGCCCTAGTCCCATTTTTTCACCGCCCAAGCAAAAGTGACAATACTGGGGGGGGGCCTCCCAAGGGTAGCGTTCCACTCCCGACCATGCTTAACATTTCCATCATAAATCCTTTCACATATCCAAAACTTTGACTGTGGTCCGTTCTGTCATGAGAAGAAGGGACTAAAGACCCAGAGGAATGATGCAACTGCTCTATCTATATGTTATTGCTAAATTATAAAAGGCACCATAAAAGCCTCAGGCTAGCTTGAGCTCTACCCACTCTAATGGTAATCACCCTTGTCAAAATGTGAATGAATGCACCAATTATAAAGGACAACTACCTAGTAAAAAGTAAAGGAATAAAGGTTGAAACCTTATAAAGGGGACTTGCAAATGGTAACTGGGTATCAAAAGGCAAATAAGGCATTCCAAATGCAAAAAGTACCGAGGAAATGGTATCTAAAGCAAGCAAGCACCACCTCTACAAAGGCACTCATAGAAATGGATACCACAAGCCATGAAGTAAGCCTAATACCATATCACATTCACACTTGCTCTTGATGGGTTTTTACTTTCCCTTGTCACTCTCAGAACATATCCCTCTACCTAGGTTATTTTCTTCATGCCTAGGTGGCACACCTAATAGGGTTGGATGAAGGCCCTCCCATACTTAAACTTGGCAACCCTCGCAACGTCTTGGGCTTGGGTGATGTTTGAAGTGGATGTTGGGGTGAATTGTTTACATGGCTTGTATCTTAGACATCAACTTACTTTGCAGGATTTAAGGACTAACATGTCTTATGAACATCGGTTTGCTTCATCTTATATTCTGCTTTGTTTTGAATGGCCCTGACATGGTTCTTTGAGGGACATATTGGGTTGTGCCCGAGATGTTGTGCCTTATTGTGGGACTTTGGCACATGTGATGGAGAGCAATGAGTCATTCAGTGACTCAAGACCCTTAGATAATGGCTCTCACATCCTTGGAACCTTGGATGATGGACAAGTTGTCTTGGTTTGAGAAGTTTTGGTTAGTATGCCACATACATGGATTGAGAAGACCACAGGCTGGGCAGAGCACCCAAAACCTTTTTTGCACAGAGGATGGAGGTGTTTCCTTTGGAGGCACTTTGACAGCACCTGAGAATGATACTACACCCTTCCTGCACTTGGGCATGGCCTTTGGAGGCCCATCACATCACACTCTAGCCCTTGATGTCACATTGGAGGCTAGGGTTTGATGGATGATGTGGTTCTGAGATGATTTTGCATGAGGAGACACCTTGCGTCACACTCTTGAGAATTGGAGGCATGACACACAACCTTTGGAGGCCCAACAATTCACTCCTTGAGCGTGATGGCACCTTTCTAGCATATGGCGTCACCCATCTAGAGTTTTATTTTATGTATTTTGTATTTTTGGCATATTGTAGAGACAAATGAAGGGGTCGTCCGTCTTCTAATTTGTTGTTTACAAACTTATGTGGTCAAATTGGTTAAGGTGGCCTCATATAAATAGGTCACCTTCTCATATCATTTTATCATCATCATTACTCACCATTTGTGAGAGACAGGAATTTTCACCCTCTCTTGGGATCTCTAACTCTTCTACTTATGCGCCTTTCTTGGAGGGTCAAATTGTGAATACATTTGTTGATTTTTGGATGGAATTTCTGCAATTAGGGTTTTATCTCATGTTATCTTGGTGAAGTAAGTAAAATTTATGCAACTTTATCTTCATGCTATTAATGTTTCATGGTTATTTTACTTTCATGTTAGACGTCTTGCTTGGTGAAACCCTAAGAGGGCATCATAAGTGCTTCCTCCAATCACAAGGTTAATTTTGTCCAAAATTTGTGAAGGAATCCCCGCTAGGGTTAGATTCCTAATGCCCTAAAGTGCTAGCACTTTAGGATTTTTAGCCCTAGAGGGAGAAAAGATTGCTAGAACCCAAAATTTCTTGCACTCTAGCAATCCTTCCCTTTAAGGTTTAAACCTTAAGGCCCTAATGTGCTTGCACCTTAGAGTTTAAACCCCACCTCTTGCTTTCTACTATTTTAATCTTCAAGTATTGTTGCATTTGTTGTTATAAAGACTCCATAGCCCTCAAAGGCACTGATCTCTAAGCTCTCTCGCAATGATTTGATCAACAAACACTCTCTTTCAAATCTCTCAAGCTCTCTACTAATTTTGCTAACACTAACTGTAATGCCCCATATTTTGACCTTAGGTAGTTAGAACATTGTTGTTTAACTAATCTTGATAATTCAAAGTTTAGCATTTGTTTGGAGTCAGTTAGACTTTGTTAGACATTGAGATGTGTACCTCTAGGCCTATTTGTATGTTACGTGATATATGCCCATGAAAAAGATAGTTATTTGATTTGTTAAACATGAAAATTAAAATAGGCAAGTTCGGTACATGTATACCAATTCAAGTTATATTGTGAATCTATAATAGATGCAATGCATGATGTAAATAGGAAAACATTTCTTAATTGAGCATCAATGCAAATATAGATTCTTATATAAATTTGTGATGTATCTGCATCAATATGTGTTATTGGTGAACTAACCTACAGGATGATGAGCTATGTGATAGCCAAATGACTATAGTATTGAGGTAATTGGATGTCGTAGACATCAAGAAGATATTGTGTGCTATAAGTTGTACTTACTATTTGATTTATGATTCGAAATATTACTATGATCTATGGTAAGTGTGGTTTTGACAGGATGCACGACTTTCCCAGAGTGGATGTTTGATGACGTGACTCTAAGAACAGTAGTTGCACAGTATGGCTCGATATAGGGTGTTGACCCTAGTTCTATGAGGAGGGGTGGAGGTATTTCCCACCGTTTATCCTCCGAAACCTAGAGTCGTGGGAGGG
>ML783039.1:254813-272820 GCA_009831015.1 Picea engelmannii | reverse complement strand
GGTTGGAGCATGATGAGAGGTTGTGAAATTCTTGGAAGAGATGATTCTTGTGATAGTTTTCTTTGAGCATTTGTGCTTTGTTGTTCTTGGAGTCACGGGCACGGAGGGCCAAGAAATTGAAAGGTTTCTTGGAGCTAGGAAGCTGGCTAGGCTCCTAGTTGGTAGGGAGGATTCCGTTGTTTCACTCTGGGCAAGCAGGAAAAGAATACTTGGAAGTGCCCAGGACTACATTACAACTGATGAGCTTCTACAAACTAAGGAGGAGGTATTTTTCAGTGATATTTTTGTTATTGATATTTTGAGTATACTTATGTTTTAGGTTCTTAAATCTTAAAGTTAGCCTACTACTTATTTCATCATGTTATTAGATTTATCATTGAGAAGATGTAGAAGAAATGTATAAATAAAAAAAAAAATCTATGAAATAATGCTAAACAAAGTTGTTAATGTGTAAGTATTTAAATAAATAGTTAATTGTTTAGCATCCCGTGGATGGGTGTTACACCAACACTCACTAACTTATTAGTTAACTTCTTGTTGTTGCAAACGTTTTCTATAGCCACCTGATAACACTTTAATTTGCTGCATACATTGATCTAAAGGTGGTTTATCATACTCAGAAATTGCACATATTAATCTACTGGATATATGCCATGTTTTCCTTGTCAATTGTTGCATTTATGAAGCATAATTGTTGTTGTTGTTATAATTCATTCATTGTTGTTGTACTATTGTTCATTGCTACAAATTCATAACATCTATAGCAACTTTCATTGTCTAGTGTCTTCAAGAGGTATCTCTTGCATGTTTGAACTTGGAAGTCATTACACATATGCTATAAAGTGTTCTTGTTCCATTCAGGTACTCAAACAACTTTATATCTCCTATACGGTCGTGACCTTGACTAATCTTTAGGTGATCAAGAGACAGAGCAATAGGCTTGGTGTTAGAATATTGTGCTTGTTTCACCATAGACAATGCTACATCATTGTCACCCAACCATAGGCACAAAGCCACCCCTGATCACCTTAACCTTTGCTATATAGAATGGTTCTGGGAAGCCACACTAGAACCAAGAGAGTGCACCTTCTGTTAAGGTTTAAGCTATTATTAGGTTTCCTTTCAATTTACTAGATAACCATAGCATAGATAGGATCACTGAGAGAAACAAAATCACAAGACACACAACATTTATCCTGGGAAACCCTTATGGGGGAGAAAACCCAGCAAAAACTTCCTTAATATAGATAGCCAATACAATGCCAAGACAATAAATTAAAACACTAGAGAATATCCAACACAGATCACTGCACCTCTCTCTTCCTTCTTCTCCCAACTGCAGCTACCAAACTTGGGCACTGGATGAGCGAATGAGTGAGTGAGATAATGAGGCTCTCGCTTCCTTTATTTATACAAACTGGTAGGTGCTGCAAAGGTGTCTCTTCATTGGGCAAGGCTGACTTGTCTTCTTAGTGGTTAAAACAACTTTAATTAGCCTGGGGGGCGACTTCTTAATTTGCACAATATATTTAGGGTTTGACGAACCCACAAAAGGGGATTTGGTCAATTACAATGCCCGAGATGATTAATCCACAAAAGGGGATTGATATAATGTATAATAACTCAATAATAAATAAAATACTCTTTGTAGTTACAATATTTCAACACTCCCCCTTAACAAGAAGGGTATTCTACAACATCATCAGGAGAGAGAGAGAGGGAAACAACATCAAAAACATTTGGAACATTGACTGGCATATCTATAAATCATCGAAAGTTTTTCTCATCGTCAATATCATCATCCATAACAGGGAGTTGGAATGGCATCATCATCATCTGCATCAACATGGATTAGTATAACACTAATACATCATCATCATCAATAACAACACAAGGCTGATACATCATCAACAACAACAACATCACAACATGAAGGCTGGAGCATCATCAACATCAACACTAGGATGGAAATATTTAGCACGAAGTTGGAATCTCAACAACATCAACACGAAGCTGGAAATATTCAGCATGAGGTTGGCATCTCAACAACATCAACACGAAGCTGGAAATCTTCAGCACGAGGCTGGCACCACAACAACATCAGCACGAAGTTGGAAATATTCAGCACAAGGCCGACATCACAACAACATCAACACGAAGCTAGAAATCTTCAGCACAAGGCTGGCATCAACACTACTCCCCCTTTCAAGGGAGGTCCTTTCGGACTACGCCAAGATTATCTCGAAAGTGCTCAAACTTTACACAAGACAGAGGCTTGGTCAACACATTTGCAACATGTTCATCCATGCTAACATACCGGAGTTTTATGGCTCCTCTCTACACCATATAATGGCTTTAATGATATAAGATTTCTATTTGTTTTGACTTGTCATGGAACACATGGTTCTCTGTCATATTTATGCAACTCTGGTTATCACATAGAATCACGGTTGATTCCATCTCCAGATCGAATAGACCCGTCAACAACTTCCGAAGCCATATGGCTTCACAATTGGTGGAACATGCAACAATTTATTATGCTTCTGTCGTGCTGAGAGCAATACTTGATTGCTTCCTACTCTGCCATGAGTGGAAAATGCTCAGAATTTAATTTTGAACTTACCAGGAGGTGTGCTTGGCTTAGGCGAGTAGCCTGGTGCAGTTAGATTTCAGAAAACCCAAATTTTTCCCCTTCAAACTTGACCAACAAAATTCTAGACTAGTACTTCTGGTACTGGTTCTAGTTTCTCGGTTTTCTAGTACCAGTCAAAACTAGGGTTTGAGTTTCTAGAGTATCTGACCACTGAAAAGGTGAGCTCAGGGTGCCAAAGAGTTCCCTAGGCTAGGACGCATTTTTCTAGATGGTTTTTAGGCTGATATTCTTGTTCAACAAAAAGCCCTAATTTTCTTGTACGACAACAATGACGTTTTTCTTTATCCAATGAATGATGCTCTCTTTAGCTTAGCTCTAATACCATGTTAAGGTTTAAGCTATTATTAGATTTCTTTTCAATTTACTAGATAACCATAACATAGATAGGATCATTAAAGGAAATACAATCACAAGATACACAACATTTATCCTGGGAAACCCTCAAGGAGGAGAAAACCTAGCAAACACTTCCTTAATATAGATAACCAATACAATTCCAAGACAATAAACCAAAACACTAGAGAATATCCAACAGTGAGCAATGAGCCTCTCTCTTCCTTCTTCTCCCAACTGCAGCTACCAAACTTGTGCACTGGATGAGTGAATGAGTGAGTGAGATAATGAGGCTCTGGCTTCCTCTATTTATACAAACTAGTAGGTATTGGAAATGTGTCTCTTCACTGGGCAGGGCCGACTTGTATTCTTAGTGGTTAAAACCACTTTAATTAGCATGGGGGCCGACTTCTTAATTTGAACAATATATTTAGGGTTTGACCAATCCACAAAAGGGGATTTGGTCAATTACAATGTCCGACATGATCAATCCACAAAAGGGAATTGATCTAATGAATAATAACTCAATAATAAATAGAATACTCTTTGCAGTTACAATATTTCAACACCTTCTCCTAGGGTAGCGCACAAGTGAGAGTACCAAAAAGGATGAACAAGAGTGTGTTTCACCACTGCATTTGTTGTTTCTCCTCTTCCAGACTTGCACACTACTTCTACTGCTACTACACTTCTAAGATATGTGCACCAATTGAGTGTGTTTTTTTTTTCAAATGAGCTAAAGCGCCTTCTATTTATACTAATCTGGTCAGGTGAACATGTGTCTCTTCAAGCAAGACCGACCTGTCCTTTTCTACATATAATACTTCAATATTACTTATTATGCTGAGCCGACTTGTCTTCCAGGGTTTTCACACATCTGTTTAGGTTTTCTCTTGCTTACGGAATATTCTATTCTTGTCAAAGGTTTATCCATGGAGGTTAATACCTCCTGCAACTACCTAAACAACAACACCCCCTCTTAGCTAGGGAGGTATTTAACCATGATGTTCCCTTATGGTCTTCATAGCCTTGCTTGCTATGCCATGATCCTCTCGTCATGGTTACGCAGACCATGCTACTGGTAGCATCATTACGTCACACATGGCTACACCCATGTGGACTTGTCAATCTCGTCTAGGAGCCACAACCCGCTAGAGAACACTAGAGCTACACCGCATAGTGTGTGTCACCATCATCGTCATGGGCTACACTTGCATGACGTGCTCATCCATGGCTACACCCATGCCCTGAGTATCATCATTACTATCATCATTATCCATCCATTTCACATGGCATGGGAAAGACCTACATGGTCTTGCAGACCGGTAGCATCACCAGAGCTACACATGCTATCTCATGATTAACCAAATCATATTACGAGAAACACCATCATAGCCATACAGGTTATTGACTACGCCACTAGTGTACCAGACTGTCTCATTGGTGTAGCAACAACTCGGCATACCAGACCATCACACTGGAGTAGTCTACAACTTAGCATAAAGCCTACAACTCGGCACAAGGCCTACAACTCAGCATGAAGCCTACAAATCGGCATGAAGCCTACAACTTGGCACAAGGCCTACAACTCGGCATGAAGCCTACAACTCGACACAAGACCTACAACTCGACACGAAGCCTACAAATTGACACAAGGCCTCCAACTCGACATGAATCCTACAACTCAACACAAGGCCTACAACTCGACATGAATCCTACAACTCAACACAAGGCCTACAACTCGGCATGAAGCCTACAAGATCCTTCTTTTAAAATTCTACCATCAACTCACTCTACCTGAGAGAATCCTCGAACCATGCTTCAATCCGATGCATGCCTCTATGCATCGTGCAAAGTGTCACGAAACCTTGCTTCTTCCCGATCACTGACTCCCTCTGAGTCCTTTCAAGTCTTGCTTTTTGTGGTAACCTTCTTAGAATACATAGGATAACCTACCTGAAACAGGAACAACAAGAGCAAAAGTATTTCCAATATAATAGCATTTTATATAAGAACATATCAATTTCATGGTAATTCATTATAGCATTACCAAGGTGTCTTGAGTGAGAACAAGAACAAGAAATATCTCCTATAGGAGATGTTAGTTCATATTGCACATAAGTACAATAAGCATTTATATTAATAGTACATGCTACTAAGTATTCATTTTTTACTGGCATTAATAAAATCTAAAGGATCGCAATACTTAAGCAACAATAAAAATATCAAATCTGATATGCAAACCTGGAGTCTGGCTATTGTTCCGCTTGAGTTGCTTTTCTTCTGAGACAAGTATTCTTTCCAACCTGGAGAGTGTGTTGTTCCTCTAAATGTATTAGATCTGAGATCTTTCTGGCTCTACGATTGCTGCTTGGACAAAGATCCCTTCTCTTTCCAGAGATTTAAATCTACACTATTTTCTCTTTATTGTTTCTCCTACTCCACATTCATGTATTTGGAAGCTCCAAAGATCAAACTCTTCATCCTTTGAGGCCCAATCTTCAGTCAGTGGTTCCATAATTTTGCCCTTTGTTCTTTGCAAGGATGATGTCAATCCTTGTATTCCATGCTCTACCAAGAGACCATGCTTTTGCTGCATCACTCTGATTTCATGGAGGAAGTCATGAATGTCTTTGACTTTGACCTTGACAGTTTTTTTTCTTTGACCAGTCAAACATTAACTTTGACCCCATAATTCAACTTTGACATTTTTTTATGGCCGAGAGCACCAGGAGATGCGTTGGTTAGGGCACACTAGGATATCCAAGAATTATGCCAAATTCTTCACTTAAAGTACTCGAACAATCAGGTTAGGGTTTGTTGCTACTGGAAGATCAGAAACCCTAGTTGCAACTGTAATTGTGCTACAATGAGCTTGACAAAGAGCTGCAGATCTACCTTCCAGTGGTTAAATTGTTCCGAAGGTGGGGTGGGTCCATAACCTATTAGAATATTGTGCTCGTTTCACCATAGACAATGCTACACCATTGTCACCCAACCATAGGCACAAAGCCACCCTCGGACACCTTAAGCTTTGTTAGATAGAATGATTCTGGGAAGCTACACTAGAACCAATAGATAACCAAGAGAGCGCACCTTCTCCCAAGGTAGCGCACAAGTAAGAGTACCAAAAAGGATGAACAAGAGTGTGTTGCACCATTACAGTTGTTGTTGCTCCTCTTCTAGACTTGCACATTACTTCTACTACTACTGCACTTCTAAGATATGCACACTAACTGAGTGTGTGTGTTTTTTTTCAAATGAGCTAAAGCGCCTTCTATTTATACTAATATGGCCAGGTGAACATGTGTTTCTTCAAGCAGGGTCGACATGTCCTTTTCTGCATATAATATTTCAATATTACTTATTTTGTTGAGCCGACCTGTCTTCCAGGGTTTTCACACATTTTTTTAGGTTTTCTCTTGCTTCTGGAATATTCTATTCTAGTCAAAGGTTTATCCTTGGAGGTTAATACCTCTCGCTGCTACCAAAACATCAAGACTTGGCTACTTCACTTACTACTTTGATCCTTTGAGGTCATCGAGGAAGCCTCCCCTGTGGTGGACCTCCTTCATCACTAAAACAAGGGAATTTCTTACTAAGGTTTAGTGGTAGGATTTTCCATAGTTACGCAAGATTTAGGGACTTGTGGTGGGGCTTTGCAAAAATAAAAATCCTACGATAACAGAACACAAAGAAAACATTTTCAAGTTGACTTGCCTTGCACTCCAAGTTTGCTTCAATTTGACTTGGATTACACTCCAAGCAAGATTTTCCTAAGCTGCCTTGTACTCCATGTAGCTACTATTGTAGGAGGGTGCATCACTTGAGGAAATTTTGCCTTCTATCTTGCACCCTACATGGTCTATTATTAGTTTTACGAAGAGTTTTCCCTACCCAAAGAATCTTTCAATATGACTTGACTTGTACTATCAATACTCTTTAGTTTGATTTTCACTCTAGTTCACTGGACTTTCAGTTCCTACACATGTTATTCTGGGAGTTTTTTTTCTCGAAGTAACCTAAATATAAAGAAATATATATTCATGTAAAGGGGCGTGCACCACTTGAGGAGATCTCCTACTTGCCATTCATGACTCCACGTGACCTAATTTTCACTGTAGGAGGAGTGCACCCTACCTAGGAGTATGACTTGTTGACTTTGCTTCTACTTCAAGCAAATTCCACTTCAATGCATGCACATAAACTTATTCCAAGCAGCGCGCAAGGAATCTGATCACGAACCAACAACGCACAAGGAAATTGTGCACAACGGAGTGGAAAAACACTGCCCTCCACAAACTTTGTCGCTAAACTCTCAGGAATTATCTGCACTATTTACTGCGCACTGTGATATAACACTTAATAGAATGATTTATGGATGAAGAATAACAAAATTATATTCTTAGCACATAAACTAAGAAATACAACATGAAAATTGTCAACACACAAAATACTTGATATTAATAACTTTGGCACATTGCGTGTGGTTACAAAATACAATACTGTGATGAGCTTTGGCTGAAATAACTTCTTTTGTTGACTTTATAGACACAAAGCTTGTGGTCAAACTTCTTCAATTCCTCAGCTGATGTTATTTCCCCTTCATGACTCTGTTCTCTCTACCTCTCTGCTTCTTCTCTGCATCGTCTCAAATAATTAAAGACTCAGACATATATGAGCTATGAATGAGACTTCCTGCAAAAGTAATACTAACTCAACATTAAATACGACCATTAGTATGATTGAATCTTCAACTACTTAACTTAACTCAAGAAGAAAAAGATCGCCTCCATTTATAACTCCCCTGCTTGCCGACTAACTTAGACTGAGTTTGAGTAAACGTGCAACTTTTCATTTGCATACTGTCAGACATACAAACTAACTAACAATTTGGCTAACTAACAAAACTACTGACAAGTTGACTGATAGACAAATCAGAGGAGACGTGAAGATCTCACCGAATTATAATTACTGTTTCTAACACTCCCCCTTAATTATAAGTAGGTGGGATTACAAAATAAAATTACACCAAAAATTGAGTTTACATTTACTGTCACTCATCTGTTACTACGTAGACTCCCAGTCTACTGCGCAAATGCTAAAATGCATCTTTTTCTAAAGACTTTGTAAAAATATACGTGACTTGTTCTTTTGACCTGCAAAATTCTAAACAGATCTCTTTCTTATTCACCAATTCTCTGATAAAACGATACCTTGTATCAATATGCTTGGTTTTCTTATGAAACACATGGTCCTTTGATAACATGATTGTTGAATTGTTGTCACAAAATACTGTATCTAGTTCCTGTTGTTCCTGAAACAAATATTTTAACATCCTTCTCATCCAAACTGCTTGACAAGCTGCACTTGTAGATGGGACGTACTCTTCTTTTGCTAAAGAAAGAGTCACAATGGGTTGCTTCCTTGATTCCCATGATACCATACCTGTTCAAAAATTAAATGTGTACCCAAAGGTACTTTTCCCGTCATCTATGCTCCCTCAACAATCATTGTCAGTGTATCCAATAAGTCTAAAATATTTTGAAGTAGAATATCTAATGCCAAAATCTTTGTTTCATTCACATATATTAGTATCCTCTTTCCTTCCTTCCAATGTGATTCTTTTGGAGTTTCCATGAACCTTGGGATTAGTCTCACTCCATACATAATATCAGGTCTTGTCATTGTTAGATACATAAGATTGTCTACCAGTCTTTTAAACACTATGGGATCCACCTTAGATCCTTTAACTTCATTACTTAACTTCAATGTTGTTATGGTAGGTGTTGGGGTTTCTTTTGAATTTATCATATTGAATCTTTTAGGAATTTCATGCGCATACTTAGATTGTGAAATAAATATACCAATTTTGGACTGGTGAACTTATATTCCCATAAAATATCTCATTATCCCTAAATCAGTCATTTCAAATTCATCCTTCATGACTCACTTGAATTCTTCTATACCAAAATCACCTATAAATATAGAATCATCCACATATAAACAATTAATTAACATGTTACCTTGTTTATTTCCTTTGATTTACAGTGTTGGCTCACTTTCACTTCTTTGAAATTCATTCTGTGTGAGATAGAAATATATGTGACTATACCAAGCTCTAGGAACTTGCTTTAACCTATACAATGATTTCTTCAATCTATACACCTTCTCTTCTTGTCCTGGAACCTCATAACCATCTGGTTGTTCCACATACACTTCTTCCTTCTTTACATCCATTTGATGAACTTGACACTTGTACTACACGATAATGGATAACATAGTTATGACCATGTCCATGCGTGCAACTGGTGCAAAGGCTTCATTGAAATCAATTCCAGGTTGTTGTGTAAAAACTCTTGCAACTAACCTTGCCTTGTACTTATAGACATTTCCATCTGCATCTTGCTTGGTTTTATAAATCCACTTGCCACTTATAACATGCTTGTCTAGAAGTACATCTACCAATTTCCATGTCTGATTGTTCTCTATGCATCTTATTTCTTCATCCATAGCTTGTGCCCATACATCATCTTTGACAACTTCTTCAAAAGTTAACGGATCATCTATTTGTGAAAATAAAGAAAAAACTGAAAATGAATT
Organism: Picea engelmannii; assembly: GCA_009831015.1. Classification (NCBI taxonomy): domain Eukaryota; kingdom Viridiplantae; phylum Streptophyta; class Pinopsida; order Pinales; family Pinaceae; genus Picea; species Picea engelmannii. The sequence continues at coordinate 263,231 of ML783039.1, read as the reverse complement.
TGTTGCGTCTTCATTATAAATTTCGCACAGACTTCTTGTCTTTCTTGGTAACATACTTGCTAATGTTTGATCTGGAGATGTAGAACTACTCACATTGTTTGCTGATGTTTTTTGCGCTCTAGGTGTAGACTACACACATGTTGTTCTTACTGAAGTATTTTTCCTTGTGATTTGTGTCATAGTTCTAGGTGTAGAAGGGACTACGCACTGATTTGTACATGGTGTTTGAAACATTTCATATTCTATGTCGTCATGCTCCATTGCATCAATAATTTTGACTGTCTTTGCTATTCTTCCATCCCATGCTTCATTCTCCACGGGCTGAACATCGTGGCTAATTATGAATTTTTTTGGGACAGGGTCATACAACTTGTATCATTTTGTTTCTTCAGAATACCCAACAAATATACATTTTTATCTTTTGTTATCCAACTTCTTTCTTAGCTCATCTAAAACATGTGCGTATGTGACACAACCAAAAACATTTAAATGCACCACACTATGCTTTAATCATGTCCAATATTATTGAGGAACTATGTTCTTCACACTCTTTGTCGGACATGACATTTGTTCATGATGTAGACTGCATTTTATACTGCCTCGAACCAATACTCATTTGAAAAATGTTTGGATGCCAACATACTATGCGTCATATCCGTGATGGTTCTGTTCTTTATTTCTATTACACCATTCTACTGTGGTGTATATCGTGCGGTAAACTGCTTATAGATGCCATGAACTTTACAAAAGTTATGAAATTCTCGAGATATTCTCCTCCTCTATTGGTTCTTAGACACTTGATGTAATAACCACTCTGTTTCTCCACAAGTGATTTAAACTGCTGAAAACAACCCAATGTGTCAAATTTATGCTTTAGATAGTAAATCCATGTCTTTCTTGAGAAATCATCAATAAATGTCAGAAAAAAAAGTACTTCTTCCTATAGATTGTATTTTCATTAGTCCACAAATATCTGAATGTAAAATTTCCAGTGGAGCTTTTTCTCTGTAAGACTTACCGACTGGAAATGATTATTGGATTACTGAGAGGGGGGGTGAATGAGTAATAGAGAAATTTAATCATTTTTCACCATAAAATGAAAGTGTTATATCAATGTAGCATTATCATCCAATAATTGCAGAGTAAATAAATAATGAAAAAATGAGAAATCATACACATACACAGTACACCAATGTTTTTACGTGGAAACCCAAGGCAGGAGAAAACCACAGAATGCTTTTTTCTTATATGTCTTGAATAATTACATTCATTAGAAGCACCAACTTCCTTTGTTTTCCAGCTACAACTGGAAGGAGGCTCCAATGCCCTAGTTTCTCAGGCTACAACCTAAGGGAAGCTCCAAGTCCCCAATTCTCTGGCTACAACCAAAAGGAGGCCTCAACCCCCTATGTTCTCCGGCTACAAGCGGAAGGTGGATACAACCACTTGTCCTTGCCTCGTCCAACCTCCCTGACGTAGAAGTAGAATGATGGAACCACTGTCACACTATCACTATGAGATATACCACTGTAACAACCTGTACCAATCAACCTGCACCATAAACAAGTGCATCAACCATGCATCAACCTGTACCAAACAACCTGTAATCAACCTGTACCATAAACAAGTGCATCAACCATGCACCAACCTGTACCTCAACCTATACCATCAATGAGTGCATCAACCATGCACCAAATATGTACCAATCATGCATCAAATACACATAAAATATGAATCATCAAGATGTACCAACATCATCAACTATACACCTCATGTATGTGCCAACTCATCAACTGCCTGTTTAGAATAATAATGCCGACATTATTTACTACTTGGGTTTTTTACTGTATTTAGTCTTTTACTTATTGCTCGTGGATGCTTGTTGCACCCTTCATTTTTTATTGTTGGTGGGGAGTTGTTTTAGTTCTTGCATGGGATGGCTAGCCCATTAATTTCAATATGTTCCAATCTGTGTCAATGGATGTGAAGCGTGATGGATTCCATTAATGGTTGATTGATGTCATGTAATGTTGGATGCGTCAAGGAAACCCATCCATCAATTTCAATATTTTCCCATCCATTTTGATGGATGCGAAGCATGATCAATTTCAATATCTTGCATCCGATGGATGTAGAGTGTGATGGATGTTGTGAATCGTCTATGTGGTCAATGGTTAATTGGAACGTTGCACGTATTGTATTGTTGGATGCCTCAAGGCAACCCCTTTCTTTAGAAGAAAGTTTAATATTGGATGCCTCAAGGAAACCTATCCATCAATTTCAATATCTTGCCATCCATTTCGATGGATGAAAAACGTTATCAATTTCAATATCTTGTCATCCGATGGATGCAAAGTGTGATGGATGTTGTGAATCGTTGATGTGGTTAATGGGAAATTGGAACGCTACATGTCTTGTATTAATGGATGCCTCAAGGAAACCCCTTCCTTTAGAGGAAAGTTTAATCTATATTGGGGATTCTCGACACCCTATCTTGCTATTGGTGAACCATTACATGATTCCATTTCAGAAAAGGAATTGTCATATCATATTATGTCTGTACATGTTATATTATGTCTATATATCTTTCTTCGTATGTGTTCGTGTTCTTTTTTTACCTATTTTTTTTTTTTGGTTTTAATTGCACATGTTACCAACCATCTGAGGCGAGATCCTAAGGGTTTCCAAGATCATATGAATCATTAAAGAAGTACCGTAAGCCTCTTAGCCATAAGCAAGTGGAATGGACATTAGCATTGGGTTATTTGTTTTTTAATATTTTCACTCGGATAATTTTTTCATTAAGTGTGTTTTTTTTAATTGTTTTGAGGTGAGGATTATTGTTTAGGATTACTATCATCAACCTCTTTTTTCTTCACCTTTTGGGCATTACGTTTCCCTTTAGGGTTCGGGTTGGCACTATGCACCACATTGTCACTCTAAGCATTGGATCCCTATTATGACAAAAATTGTACCCTTCTTGTCTTATCAAGGGACAATAATAATGCTCTCTAAGTTTGGAGAACCAAATAAAATCATAACAAATTTATCCAACTTTGATTTGCACATCGACTTTAACCAAAATAAATGGCACAACACTATTTTTATGAGCAAGATTTTATTATTTTTGGTCTATATTATCTTGAATTGAATCCGTGTGTTTAAAAAAGAGAACTCTCTATCAACACCTTAACCTCTTTCAATGTTCAATAAAACTTATTGCAAGCAGCACGCAAGGAATCTGATCGTGAACCAACAACGCACAAGGAAATTGTGCACAACAAAGTGGAAAAATACTGCTCGCCGCAAACTTCATCGCTGAACTCTGAGGAATTATCTGCACAATTTATTGCGCGTTGTGATATAACACTTAATATAATGATTTATGGATGCAAAATAACAAAATTATATTCTTAGCACATAAACTAAGAAATACGACATGAAAATTGTCAACACACAAAATACTTGATATTAATAACTTTGGCACGTTGCGTGTGGTTACAGAATACAATACTGTGATGAGATTTGGCTCAAACAACTTCTTTTGTAGACTTCACAGACACAGAGCTTGTGCTCAAACTTCTTCAATTCCTCAGCTGATGTTATTTCCCCTTCACGACTCGGTTCTCTCTACCTCTCTGCTTCTTCTTTGCATCATATCGAATAACTAAAGACCCAAACATATATGAGCTATGAATGAGACTTCCTGCAAAAGTAGTACTAACTCAACATTAAAGACGACCATTAATATGATTGAATCTTCAACTACTTAACTTAACTCAAGAAGAAAAAGATCGGCTCCATTTATAACTCCCTTGCTTGCCGACTGACTTAGACTGAGTTTGAGTAAACGTGCAACTTTTCATTTGCATACTGTTAGATAGACAGACTAACTAACAATTTGGCTAACTAAAAAAACTACTGACAAATTGACTGACAGACAAATCGACGGAGATGTGAAGATCTCACCGAATTATAATTACTATTTCTAACACTCCCCCTTAATTATAAGTAGGTGGGATTACAAAATAAAATTACACCAAAAATTGAGTTTACATTTTACTGTCACTCATCTGTTACTACGTAGACTCCTAGTCTACTGTGCAGATGCTAAAATGCATTTTTTTCTAAAGACTTTGTAAAAATATATGTGACTTGTTATTTTGACCTGCAAAATTCTAAACAGATCTCTTTCTTATTCAACAATTCTCTGATAAAATGATACCTTGTATCAATATGCTTGGTTTTCTTGTGAAACACATGGTCCTTTGATAACATGATTGTTGAATTGTTGTCACAAAATACTGTATCTAGTTCCTGTTGTTCCTGAAACAAATATTTAACCATCCTTCTCATCCAAATTGCTTGACAAGCTGCACTTGTAGATGGGACTTACTCTGCTTCTGCTGAAGAAAAAGTCACAATGGGTTGCTTCCTTGATTCCCATGATACCATACCTGTTCCAAAATTAAATGTGTGCCCAAAGGTACTTTTCCTATCATCTATGTTGCCTCAACAATCACTGTCAGTGTATCCAATAAGTCTGAAATATTTTGAAGTAGAATATCTAATGCCAAAATCTTTTGTTTCATTCACATATATTAGTATCCTCTTTCCTTCCTTCCAATGTGATTCTTTTGGAGTTTCCATGAACCTTGGGATTAGTATCACTCCATACATAATATTAGGTCTTGACATTGTTAGATACATAAGACTGTCTACCAGTCTTTTAAACACCGTGGGATCCACCTTAGACTCTTTAACTTCATTGCTTAACTTCAATGTTGTTATGGTAGGTGTTGGGGTTTCTTTTGAATTTATCATATTGAATATTTTCAGAATTTCATGCGCATAATTAGATTGTGAGATAAATATACCAATTTTGGACTGGTGAACTTATATTCCCAGAAAATATCTCATTATCCCTAAATAAGTCATTTCAAATTCATCCTTCATGACTCACTTGAATTCTTCTATACCAAAATCACCTATAAATATAGAATCATCCACATATAAACAAAAAATTAACATGTTACCTTGTTTATTTCCTTTGATTTATAGTTTTGGCTCACTTTCACTTCTCTGAAATCCATTCTGTGTGAGATAGAATATGTGTCTGTACCAAGCTTTGGGAACTTGCTTTAACCCATACAATGATTTCTTCAATCTGTACACATTCTCTTCTTGTCCCGGAACCTCATAACCATTTGGTTGTTCCACATACACTTCTTCTGACTTTACATCCTTCTGATGAACTCGCCACTTGTACTACATGACAATGGATAACATAGTTATGACTGTGTCCATCAACACAACTAGTGCAAAGGTTTCATTGAAATCAAATCCAGGTTGTTGTGTAAAACCTCTTGCAACTAACCTTGCCTTGTACTTCTAGACATTTCCATCTGTATCTTGCTTGGTTTTATAAATCCACTTTGCACTTATAACATGCTTGTCTAGAAGTAAATCTACCAATTTCCATGTCTGATTGTTCTCTATGCATCTTATTTCTTCATCCATAGCTTGTGCCCATACATCATCTTTGACAACTTCTTCAAAAGTTAATAGATCATCTATTTGTGAAAACAAAGAAAAAACTGAAAACGAATTTGTTGCGTCTTCATTATAGATGTCGCACATACTTCTTGTCTTTCTTGGTAACATACTTGCTAATGTTTGATATGGAGATGTAGAACTACTTAGACTGTTTGCTGATGTTTTTTGTGCTCTAGGTGTAGACTACACACATGTTGTTCTTATTGGAGTATTTTTCCTTGTGATTTGTGTCATAGTTCTTGGTGTAGAAGGGACTATGCACTGATTTGTACATGGTGTTTGAACCATTTCATATTCTATGCTGTCATGCTCCATTGCATTGCTAATTTTGACTATCTTTGCTATTCTTCCATCCCATGCTTCATTCTCCACGGGCTGAACATCGTGGCTAATTATGATTTTTTTTGCGACAAGGTCATACAACTTGTATCATTTTGTTTCTTCAGAATACCCAAAAAATATACATTTCTATCTTTTGTTATCCAACTTCTTTTTTAGCTCATCTAGAACATGTGCGTATGTGACACAAACAAAAACATTTAAATGCACCACACTATGCTTTAATCATGTCCAATATTATTGAGGAACTATGTTCTTCACACTCTTTGTCGAACATGACATTTGTTCATGATGTAGACTGCATTTTATACTGCCTCGGACCAATACTTATTTGACAAATGTTTGGATGCCAACATACTATGCGCCATCTCCATGATGGTTCTATTCTTTATTTCTGTTACACCATTCTACTGTGGTGTATATCATGCGGTAAACTGCTTATAGATGCCATGAACTTTACAAAAATTCTGAAATTCTCTTGAGATATTCTCCTCCTCTATCGGTTCTTAGACACTTTATGTAATAACCACTTTGTTTCTCCACAAGTGATTTAAATTGCTGAAAACAACCCAATGCATCAAATTTATGCTTTAGATAGTAAATCCACGTCTTTCTTGAGAAATCATCAATAAATGTTAGAAAAAAAGTACTTCTTCCTATAGATGGTGTTTTCATTAGTCCACAAATGTCTGAATGTAAAATTTCGAGTGGAGCTTTTTCTCTGTAATACTTACCAACTGGAAATGATTGTTGGATTACCGAGAGGGGGGTGAATGAGTAATAGAGAAATTTAATCATTTTTCATCATAAAATGAAAGTGTTATATCAATGTAGCATTATCATCCAATAATTGCAGAGTAAATAAACAATGAACAAATGAGAAATCATACACATACACAGTACACCAGTGTTTTTACGTGGAAACCCAAGGCGGGAGAAAACCACAGAATGATTTTTGCTTATATGTCTTAAATAATTACATTCATTGGAAGCACCAACTTCCTTTGTTTTTCATCTACAACTGGAAGGAGCCTCCAATCCCTTAGTTTCTCAGGCTACAAACTGAGGGAATCTCCAAGTCCCCAATTCTCTGGATACAACTAGAAGGAGGCCTCAACCCCCTATGTTCTCCGACTACAAGCGGAAGGTGGATACAACCACTTGTCCTTGCTCCGTCCAACCTACCTGACGTAGAAGTAGAATGATGGAACCACTGTCACACTATCACTGTGAGATATACCACTGTAAAAACTTGTACTAATCAACCTGTAATCAACCTGCACCATAAACAAGTGCATCAACCATGCATCAACCTATACCAAACAACCTGTAATTAGCCTGTACCATAAACAAGTGCATCGACCATGCACCAACCTGTACCTCAACCTATACCATCAATGAGTGCATCAACCATGCACCAAATATGTACCAATCATGAATCAAATACACATAAAATATGAATAATCAAGATGTACCAACATCATCAACTATACACCTCATGTATGTGCCAACTCATCAACTACTTGTCTTAACCATGTACCCAACATGTACCTCAACCAAAAGCCATCATCAATTTTATCATCCAACTATGATTTGTAATTCTATAGTAGACCTGGTATATGATCACATACTTGCAAAACTTCCTTAACTTTAACAACAAGAGACTAGCATTTTCATCAAACTTTACTTTTGTATCACATGACTAATTTTGGATTAGTCAAAAACCCTAACTTGCAATAATCATAACTATGTACCTATAATGAATAAAGATTGAAAATGGTACACAATGTTATTCAATGTCTTTTATGCAATTCCTCCATATTTCACTACTTGGAACCTCTCAGAAAAGGAGTTTGAGCAAAAATGGCATACCTTGTTGAACTCTGGCTTATTCTAGAGAGTGAACTTGTAGACCATGCCCCGCACTATATATTTGTTTTATGGATCCGAAAATTTTACACATAATACTAGAGATTGTACTCTAACCAATACATTTGGTCTTATGGAATTTAGATCTGTTACGAAGAAGTTATGGCATTTTTACCTGAAACACATGTTTTAGAATAGTTTTAGGACTAGCCACAAACCCTATTTTCCACAGTGTGTAAATCCAAAAATACAATGACCCACAAGCTGAAATTTGTATCACAACTACTTGGATATGCTTCCTCAATGGCATCCCATTTTTTTTTTTTTTTTTAACTAGAACGGTTATGTTGCATTAATCGGTTTTCAGGCAAACCTGAATCAGAAAGTTACATATCTGAAGAAGGTTGGTGACCTCTAACAGTGCTGCCAACCTTCTTGTGAACGTCTTGGGAAACCCGTCCCATTTGCTTCTTGAACTAGTTCGAGAAAATGACAAAAATTGCTTACAGGAATAAATTCTCACAAATTGCGAGCATAGTAGAAGACAGAAGCAAAGCATTAAACCGAGGGGGATGAAAATTTCCCCTTAATGTAGGGGTCCAGCTTTTTCTGAGATCCTAAAGAAATGTTGGAGGCCGCCTCCTTTTCTCTGCG
>ML783039.1:182756-227299 GCA_009831015.1 Picea engelmannii | reverse complement strand
AAATCGTGGTTCGGAGACAGATCCGGGGTCAGTGAACTTAGAGAATACGAGTAAGGGGATAAGAAGCTAAGCAGAAAGAAGGGTCATAATCAGAATCACAGTAACTAAGCGGTAAAAACGTTCCGGGGAGAGTACAGATCTCCCGGAGACTGTAAACCCGACAGAAAGTTAACAGTGTGGGAAAAACGAGAAAAACTGGTTGAATAAAGGAAAAACTCGGCAGAATGTTGAAACGCGTGGGCAGTGTCGGGGTGGAGACATGTCTGGGAGACTACAAGATAGCAAAATGACAAAACAATAGTCTGAAAAGTAAGTCAGACAGCTGGGAAAATACCAGGGCGCTTGATAGGGGGCGGGACCCGATCATATCATGCTGAGAATCATTGGCTGTAGCGCTAAGACCTTGAGGAACACTGTCTGTCTGTCCTCGACTGTCCCCGAGCTCCCCAAAAGAAGGACTAAACCGCTACAGACAGGCAGGGAAGGTGCAAGAAACCCGACAGATGATCACATGCTGTTCTAGATCGATAACGTGGTTGCAAAGAGAGTGTCGATCAACGAAAAACCAGTCGAGGCTCCTGATACCAGTTTCAAAATCCTCCATTGCCGCCCAAAACCCCTTCAGCATTGCTTGCATTCAAACTTGAATGCCCATGAAGACGAATACCCTTTTAGAGCTGCATTGAAGGTAAATCATTCTTATATTGTCAAATTTATGCAAATCTAAGTCCTGTTGTAATGTTGAGCGCTCCAATCCTTTGGATTTGAATTGGGATCAAACTAAGATCCATGACGAATGACTCTATGGGCAGAGCATTTATTCTCTTATCAATTATTTTGTTCTCTTATGAACTCTAAAGCTTAAGTATGAGATAAATATACCCAAGTTGAAGACAGGTTATAAGTGGCGGTGGTTAATCCTTTGGTATCAAAATCTAAAATGTGATGATGCACCGAACACATTTTGAACTTGATATAGAAATATGTCCAGGTTATAGTGAGATTAGCCATAGTAAAGTTCAGAATTTATATATGGTTATAGGATGCATCAATTGTTGGTAAGAAAATCTATGGAAATGAAAATGTGAACTTGAATAATGAAAGAGCAGAGTGGAATGTGTAAGAATGAGTGGTGAGGTTTTATTCAATGAAGATGAGAAGATCATGGGTGAATATGATGATTCTGAATTTTTTTTTCTCATGAAGTGTGGTGAATCATATTGGAATGAATTCAATTTTGAATGTGAATACACCCAGATTGGATGTCCATGTAAAAAGGGTAACTGGTACTAGGCATGTGTCATCAAGTTTATGAAAGAAGTTTAAGCAGGGATAAAAGTGAGAGATGTTCATTTTTTAAGAGAGTTAGAAGAATTTGTCAAGTAATTGATGAATTGAGATTTGTATGGGAGGTTGTAAGACACTCATTTCTTGAGAAGAATTTTATTGTTTTCTTAAGCCTTTGAGAGCATAAGTGAAATCTTATGAATTTAAGCCTTGTCAAAGCATTGTGAAGGAGAAAATAAATTGTAGATTTCCCATTGTATGTGGTTTCGTAAGAGAGATACTTATAATAAAATTGAAGTATTTTTCTCAGTGTTCTAGATCCGCCCGAAATTGAATAAGGGGATTTTAGATACACCTTGCGTAGTGTGTTGTGGTGAATATTTGCATTGTTACTTTATGATGTCTAAGGTCTAGCTCTGACATAAATACATTTGTAATGTATCATTTAACGCATCATACATTGAGTACAAGCAAGTTAATTCAAGCACACAATTAACGCTAGTGAAGCACTTACAATCAAGAACATGTGATCAAGCCTCTGCAGTGCACATTCAAGCATTCAAGTCCTCAACCACATCAGTAATGGACAAATCAAAGTTTTTGAACTCAACACATCATGGAGCATTTGAAGTTAAATTGTAACTTGCAAACAATGTTTGTTGTAAGATTACTTAATCGGGATTTATTGTAACTTGCAAATTGTCCTTTTGTAAGGTTACTTGTCTTTTTGAAATCAAGTTGAGTTGAATTGAATTTGCCACAAGGTGCATTTTCGGTTGAGCCTGACACCCTAGAGTCATTTTGAGTCGTAATTGACAAGGATGAGTACTTGAAACTTAAATCATTGTAAACATCAAAGTTTTGGGTGTATTTTCGGTGGTAACCGACATCCTCAACTTCTTGGAAGCAATCAAGAAAGAAGAGTTCAAGCGAGCGTGAAACAAAATCAAGCGAACATGAAGTTCAAGCGAATGGTTCAAGCAAGGCAATTTCAATTGAGCGTGAATAGCAAGCGAGCGTGAAGTTCAAGTGAGGGAGTTGCAAATAAACCTTCTTCTATCGAGTCAAATTGTAATCAGGATCTACCTGCTCAAGGAGACCTCATTTAGTGTTTTGAAATGGCTCAAAGTCTTGAATTATTAGAGTTACTGAACACTCTAATAAAAACCACTGAAGAAAACACAATGATATTGAACAAAACAACTCTTCAATCAGTGCTAACTTGTTTGCAAGTGACGCAAACTAAAGTTAGACTTCTTCAATCTCTATCCTAGCTATTGAATGATGAGTTGACTAATCTCAAAAATCAACAGCCAGTGAAGTGTTCTGAACTAGTTTTTATTCAACACAACCCTCTCTATGATGCTGATGATGATAATGTTTTTAATCAACAACCGGTGAAGGAACAACACAGTGATACAACTTTAGAATCAGTTTTAGATGAAGTTGAATATATTCATGAACCTACATTTCAAGAGTTTTCTTTTGATTTCAATGAAGAAAACTTTTCAATGATGCATCAACATGCAGTAAATCCACTTCCATGGATTTCAAAGCAACAGGTTCATAATACTCTTTCCAAGCCCATCATCAAACCTTGGGAAGAAATCATTTACAACAAGAATAGAACAGGACTTGGATATGACAAGGAAGTTACCTTTCATATTCCTGATTATTCTAGACCAATCAAGTTCCAAAGTACTGGATTCCTTCAAGAAGCTTCACTTTCACCTGTTCAAGTTCAACATCGGAATGATAAGTGTCAACATTGTAACCGAATTGGTCACAAGGAGAATCAGTGTTTTGATCTCCATCCTTGCCATCATTGTGGCAAGCATAACCATTCTTCAGACAAATGTTCAACACTAAAGAAACCTATAAGATTGAAGATTCATTATGAGTGGATTGATCCTTGGCAATGGTCATCAACAACCAAGCGTTTATATAAGTCTTACCGAAGAATTCAATCTCGAGTAAAGACCAATCTTGTAGCACATAACATTTTTGTACCTCAAATAAGTGGTCCCCTTATGGCGTAGCTTTCGAGCATGGCCCTCACAGGATGAGATAACATGTGGTTTTTTCTGCATGCCCACTTTGTGTTGTACTCAAATGGAACAAGTATGGTACTCTCTTGAGCATAGAAGGGGGGAGTACAATTATGTAACTCTCATGCACCTTAAGGGGGGGAGTTCAAAATTCCAGTGAAGGTGGTTCATGAAACCACTTATGGTCTCTCCTTTCAGCTAACAAAGGGAGGAATTGATGATGGAATTGAAGATGGTTGTCAGACATAAAGTTTCGACAACAACAAACATCAAGTATGCAAGATGGGCATGAAATTTTCCAAATGGGCAACTGCGGTCTGTAGATGATATATTTTGGTAGAATTATGGTTCAATAAGTTTAAGTTGAATCATATAGATTTTGATTTTGAGAGCAATGATGTGAACATTTGGTTCACATAGATGGTCATTTGACCTAGCAGAGGACAAGAGGATCCTTCTGCATTGCAGCTTGGTATTTGATTGAGTTGTCAGGCATTTTTCAAGGATGTGTCAGACTAGAAGCTAATTCACTTCTCTTGGTTCGCTCTCATCAGATTGGAGTTTACATTAAGTAAACAATTTGCATGTATCTTGGCTCACATGATTACATTGTGAGATTTTCCAGAGATGACAGGCTTTGACAGGATTATGGTTTAATGACTTGCAATTGAATCATACACATTATACATTGGGATGTTGATGGATACCTAAAAGTGTCAAGATTGATTAGTGGTTATCCAAAAACCATCAGATACATGGTATCATTTAGTCAATGGTTATCCCAAACCACATATTCAAAGAGAACTTTCAGTGATACACTGATAGTAGAGTGTTGATATTACATGTTCACCAATTAGCAGAAGACATCAGATTCTTCTAGCTAAAATACTTGGAAAAATGATCAAATTGTCAAGCAATCAGGGAATGTTCAGATATTGCAGCTGTTCACTTCCATATCTCAGCTCTCTTCCAGTTCATTTCAAATGAACATGTTCATCATCCATATTCGCGGTTTTTCAGTTAGTTCTTCTTTGAGGCAACTCAGGAGTTTCAGTATGAAGACTTGGAATTGATACCAGTTTATGCTTTATTGCTGGTATTATTGATCGGACTTGTGATTGAGGGGGAGATTGTTAGCCTATGACTTACCTTTACCAATCACTAAGTCTAAATTGTCACCTATAGTTGTATTATTCATTTAGGATATTAGTAATATATCCTCAAGTGATGAATAATGATTTAGTTAAGATTGCCTAGCCTAGTCATCATGCATGATTTTAGGATCTAGAGAAAATCTCTCTATGAGGTGGCATCACCCATTGTACTATAAATATGTAACATTGGAGTGAATAATTATGTGTTGGCTAGTGAGCCTTTTCCACCATATTGTTATTCATGTCTATATTTTATCATTAAATCCGTGAAGTAAAACAATGCATATAGATTCTTAAGCAAAACATAAATTAATCAATGGCTCATACACATAGTACACAGAGATTTATACCTGAAACCCTCAACAGGGGAAAACCTTTCTTATATTCATTATTATTGAATTTCACCATTCACCATACAATATATACAATGTTTTTAGGTATTCCATAGATACCAAAACCCTAATACCTTAATTTGAGATTAATTTAGAAAACCGCTAAAAATAGAAAAATCCACTAGAGGGATCATCAGACGCAGTTGTCGAATCTGATGCGCCCACACACACACATGCAAATAATATAACACATACCCAACATTCTCCCACTTGTTGTTTTCTTTGCATCCAGGGGTCCACAAGATTTTATAGTCAACAATCCAGGGCAACAATGCCCATTGTTACTCTACACCAGGAGAACTTTTCTGTGCTTATAGACTTTGTCAATGAATCTGCAACATTCTTCAAAGTGTCAACCTTTTCTAGCAACACCTTATTTTTCTCAACCATGTCTCTCACAAAGTGATATTGAACATCAATATGCTTTGTCTTCGAATGATAAGCTGGGTTCTTTGCCATGAAGATTGCACTCTGAATGTCACAATCTAATCTCACTGCTTGTTGTACCAACCCAATACCTGAACACATTCTCTGTAACCATACTGCTTCCTTGCTTGCATGAGTGGTTGCCATGTATTCAACTTCTGTAGTTGACAATGCCACTACAACCTGTATTTTTCTCATCCAACTGATTGGTCTTCCAAATAGGTTAAACACATACCCACTTGTAGATATTTTGCGATCCGGATCTCCAACCCAGTCTGCATCAACAAAGCCATGTATATTCACCACTCTGTCCAATCCTGGTCTTCCTTGGTAGCACAATCCATAATTGGTAGTGCCACGTAAATATATGAAGACCCTCTTTACTGTTGTCCAAAGCTCCTTCCCTGGTTTTGACATATATCTGCTCAAAACTCCCACTGCATGTGCAATGTCTGGTCTAGTACAAACCATTGCATGCATCAAACTACCAACTGCACTGGCATATGGAACATGAGACATGTCCTATTCTTCTTCTTGTATCTTGGGACACTAAACTGCTGATAATTTTACACCTATAGGAATAGGAACCTTGACCGGTTTACTTCCATGCATATTAAACCTCTACAATATCGTCTCAACATATTTTCTCTGATTCAACCAGAGTTTCCTGTTTGAATGATCTCTTTTAATCTCCATTCCCATAATGAAGTTAGCAACACCAAGATCCTTCATGTCAAATTTGGAGGATAGCTGTGATTTCACCTCCTTGATAACATCCATGTTATTTCCTACCAACAACATGTCATCCACATAGAACACTACATAAATGAAGTGATTACTAGCTTGCTTGGAATATACACAGTGATCAACCCTGCTTCTCACAAATCCCAATCCAAGGATGTATGTGTCAAACTTTTGGTACCACATCCTAGGTGATTGCTTCAGACTATATAGTGACTTCTTTGGCTTATAGACTAGCTCTTTCTTTCTCTTCACTACAAAGCCTTCTGGCTACTTCATGTAGATTTCTTCTTCCAGATCCCCATGTAGGAATGTTGTCTTCACATCCATCTGTTCCACTTCAATATCAAAAGCAATAACAATAGATAAAAGAAATCTAATAGAAGTTAACTTGGCAACAAGAGAAAAAATCTCACCAAAGTCAATTCTCTCTACCCAGGAATAACCTTTTGCTACTAATCGAGCTTTGTATTTATCCACTTTACCTTCTGCATTAAACTTCTTCTTAAACAACCATTTTCTACCAAAATTTTTTCTTCCAGCTGGCAACTCAACTATATCCCATGCCTCATTCTTATCCAAGGCATCCATTTCTTCAACCATGGCCTTCTTCCATAGTTTAATATCCTCTGAATTCACTACTTCCCTGACAGTTCTGGGATCATCATCGGTAATAGATAAAGAAAAATTGGAACAGAAATCAGATGGACTATACCTTTTTGGTTGCCTTCTTTCTCTCACTGATCTCCTTAATACTGGGGTATGAGGTTCTTCTTCTTATTTTGCTTCATCTTCTTTAGATGATTCAGATTTTGCATCATCCAACTCTAGCTCTATTTTCTCAGGTTCGTCTTGACTTGGTCAGAATTCTTGTTTGGACACATATTTTACCTCTCTAAAAACAACATCTCGACTGTAGAAAGTCTTCTTAGTTTCTGGGTTCCAAAGCTTATAACCTTTCACACCATCTTTATAACCAATAAAGATACACTTTTCAACCTTTTTATCCAGCTTACTCCTATTTTCCTTTGGAACATGTACATAAGAATCACAACCAAACACTCTAAGATGTTGAAGAGAGGGTTTCTTTTCAGTCCATACCTCGTGTGGAGTTTTATCATCCAACGCTGGTGAAGGTGATCAATTGACTAGGTAACATGTTGTATCCACTGCCTCTGCCCAAAATTCCTATCCGAACTCGGCACCGCTAAGCATGCTCCTTGATTTTTCCATTAGTGTCCTGTTCATCCTTTCTGCAACTCCATTCTATTGAGGAGTGTATGGAGTAGTCTTCTTCCTTGCTATACCACACTTCTTATAGAATTCTTCAAATTCATTTCCGTAGAATTCTCCACCATTATCCGTTCTCAATACCTTTATTTTCTAGCAGAGCCTTAAACTCTTTAAATTTATCAAATACCTCAGATTTATTTCTAAGAAAATAAATCCATGTGTACCTTGAGAAATCATTTATGAATGAAACATAATACACAAACTTACCTAGTGATGGAATAGGCACAGGTCCAAACACATCACTATGTATCAATTATAAGATCTCCTTTTCTCTTGTAGCACCAAATGGGAATCTCACTCGATTTTGTTTACCATATATGCAATGTTCAGAGAAATCAAAATCCAGAGTGCAATTATACATACCTTCAACCATACCTTTACCATGTAGTGTTCGAAGGCCCTTTTCTCCAAAATGCCCTAGTCTTTGATGCCACAACATGGTCTTCTTTTCAGGGACTATATTGGTCTTGTCTTCTTTATTTGTTTTCTCAAGGACAACAAAATTGTTACACCCATTAGTATAAGTGTTTCCCAACAAGTTGTACAGAGTTCCACACTAAATTCCCCTCATCAACACCATTGCTCCTCGTACCATCTTGCAAGTTCCCTTTCCCAATACAGTATCCACTCCTGCATCATCCAACTTGCTTACAGATATTAGCCTCCTGGCTAGTTTTGGAATGTGCAGAACCCCAGGGAGAGTTCTAATCCTTCCATATTTTAGCAGTGACTTAACCCTTCCACATCCCGTGATTTTTTCTATCGAGTCATCTCCTAGGAATACATCACCACCATCATATTTTTCATATTTAGAGAACCACTCCCTGTGAGGAGTTATATGGTATGACGCACCTAAGTCGATCAACCTTACATCATGGTCTGCATGTGTACCTGTAGATTCTAGGTAAACATCACCTCCTTCTTCAGTGGAGGTTTTCTCCTCTGTGGAAGAGGTACTATCAAATCCCTTTGGTTTTTCAACCTTCTTAGACTTGCAATCTTTCTTATAATGCCCTGTTTTACCACACTTCCATAATTTCCTCAAAGATTTTCTTGGAGACTTAGATCTTCTTGTAGATTTAGATCTCCCCCTCAAAGGCTTACCAGGATTCCTGTCTTGGGTACGACCTCTTACAAATAAAGCATCTATGCTATGACTATCCATGCTTTTTCGCCTCATCTCTTCAGATAACAAGGATGAAACTACATCCTCATACTTCAATGTAGATTGAGTGGTAATACCAATTGCTACAACCAGACTATCCCAAGAGTTTGGCAAAGAACATAACAAAGTAATACACTTATCTTCTTCTGCAATCGTAATATTAACAGAGACAAGTTGACTTACCAGAGTATTAAAGGCATTTAGATGTTCTGTCTTCGAATCTCCATCTTCCATCCTAAGATGATACAACTTCTTTCAAAGAAACAACTTGTTCACCAGGGACTTTGATTGATACAAATTCCCTAACTTATTCCATAGTTCCTTGGCTGTAGATTCTCTCGAGACATTCAACATCACCGAATCTGCCAGGCATAGTCGAATAGTACTCGTTGCTCTTCTGTCCAACTTCTCCCAATCTTCCTTTGATATACCAGTAGGTGGTGTACTAGTATTTTGTGTACTAGTAGGTTGCGTACCAGTCGTCTGTGTGCCAGTAGGATGTGTACTAGGATCCACAATGATCCATTGTTCTTTGTCTACAAGAAGGTCCTCCATCTTGAGCTTCCATAGCTCAAATTTTTTACCTTTGAACTTCTCTATCTTGATTCTAGAAGAGCTCACCATTCCTCTTTATACACTCGAATAACCACTGCAAAAGCTCCCACTAAACCCAAGTTTATCACAGACCCAAGATAAACTTGATCTATCAAGACCAAGCCAAACCCTTAGCAACAAAGGCATCCCTCTGAAGCCAAAAACGAGCTCTGATATCACATGTAAGTTTTAAACCTGTGAAGTAAAGCAATGCATATAAATTCTTAAGAAAAACATAAATTAATCAATGGCTCATAATAATTTCAAGTTTATCTTAAAATTTTGCATTGTATTTCACATTAATCTTTTATTTTATTTACTTTCATTTAATATTCCAATTTAATATTTGTATTTTGTTATTACATTTACTTCTGTTTTAATTTATATTCCATGCATAAAAGAAAAAAGTATTAAAAAAATTATAAATCTACAAAAAACATAAAATTTTAATAATTGTAAAAAATCATACAATAAAGATCTTAATTCTTTTAATCTTAGGATTTTCTTGTAACTTGGGGTTTAGCTAGTTTAAATTTATTTTTAAGTCTTGCACGTACATTATTGATTCAAATTTTGTTCAATTTGTGTTTCTCTTACAAAAGAAAAAATACAAAATCTTATAAATTGCAAAATAAAATAAAAATAAAATATTATTAAAATCATTAAGATAAGATTCATGGTTAGATTCTTATCCATAGCGTCNAAAACCTAGGGTAACATTGCCACCTCTGTAATGTCCCCGACCACCACACCATTGTCGGCAAAGCTACTACATAATACCTTGTCTTCTTTAACCACGCTCTGATAACGCTACCCAAACAACCTGGCCATCCATACAACCTGGCCATCCATAGGCCGGGTAACGCTACTGTGCGAAATCACACACACACACACACACACACACACACACACACACATATATATATAACATGCATTTTAAGGGATTTAAAACAATCAACACATAATTACTGCTACCATACAGATTCAAATGGAATTGAGAGTAAGTCCACATGCAACTAAACACATGATATATTTTAAGTAACACAAAATGCATAACATACATAATTAAGCACATAATGATACTTATCTTTTAACTGGAGTAAAACCACCAATTGCGTGCAAACCTTCCACGAACCTCCCAGCCTTAGACCACATTGCTCATCACTCTCAGCAGTAGGTCACCCCCAAGCTGGGACTAAACTCCATTGGGAAAGGGATTCCTAGGCTAGGAAAGGTCAATAGGAAGTTCCGAGATTCACTTACACCTACTTCTCACAGACTCTCATTCCCCACATGCATGTCCCACCCCAGGAGTAAGCACCTTCATTGTCCCACCGTCCATAGGCTTCTCAACCTCCCTTGTCTTGGGCTTCAACAACAGGATAGACCGGAATTCTGAGAGCTCTGTAGCAGCTACGGGACCCCCTCCAGGAGATCCCACTTCCTCAACACACTCTCTCACCTGGAGATAGTTTCCCACAGGCCTGAAAACCTACCTCTTCAACCACGGGCCTGACAACTTGCTTCTTCAGCCAATCTTCGACTTAGCTCCAGCTAGGTGAGTGCAATAACAACGGTTCAGTATGGCTCAAAAAAGAGAAGGCAGCCACCCAAAAAAATGGTTAAGGTACGAACTCAATTTTGCAAGTGTGGATAGAATGGGATCAAGGATAACACAGGTCGGCTTTCCCCTCCCGTTTCGTGGTTTCTAAGGTGTGCATGAAGGTTGTAGGGGTCGATCGCAGAGCCCCCAAACATGTTAGACAACGGATCTGGAAAATGGCAAGCCCCCCATCATGGTTTGACTCTTTGGTTTTAACTGCATGTGCCCAGGTCAACACACGTCTTACTCGAGCTGCATTCACTCCATTTAGCATACGTTCCCTTTCCCGGAACTTAGGACAACACTGATCCAGTCCACCTTAGCCTTTAGGAATTAACAATAAAATATTATTCCTTTAGAGGTAAGGCCCCTAGATTATCCCCTAGGCTCAAATACTTAGCCCCCTCCCTTATCCTACCTAGTGGAGCTTAGTCCCCCATACTCTTTCTTCGTGGTCGGTCTACACACAGTGATGTTTATATTTTATTAATGTTCTGCATAATTACATATACAAAATCAGGCTCATGGTTTTAAGCACCTAGGCCCTCCGGCCTAATAAACATATAAGTCTTCAACTTATAAATACTTGGCTCACCAGCCTATAATCATAATCAAAATTCAACATTATAACTGGGGTTCGTCCTTGGGATATTACAATCCCCTCCCCTTATTTTTTCATTGTCCTCACTGCAACTCTTTACACAACATTAACAAGATTTTCAAAATCTTAAAAAATATGTGGGTATTCTGCCCGCATAGCATCCTCATGTTCCCATGTCACGTCCTCAGGACCGTACCAGGTCCACTAGACCTCTATAAGCCCTATGGCTCGATTCCAGAGCTGTTTTCTTTTCTGGTCCAATATGCGTACCAAATGCACCTACAAGACGCCTTGTTGCTCAAACTGAATCGCATTCCAATCGATTACATGATTAGCAACAAGTGTATATTTCTTAAGCAATGAAATATGAAACACATTATGTTCAGTCATGAATGTAGGCAATGTAATCATATATGCAACTAGTCCAATCCTTTCTAGGATTTCAAATGGCCCACAAAATCTGGCTACCAATTTTGAACAGTTTCCCAGCCTCAGGGAACTTCTATTGGCTTTCACTTTCAAAAAAACATGATCACCCACTTTAAACTCCCTTTGGGTCATGTTCTTATCGGCATAACTCTTCTGCCTGTCTTGGGCATCTTTCAAATTTTGCTTAATCTTCAACATTTGTTCTTCCATTTCCTTGAGTAACTATGGCCCAACCACTACTCTATCAGCGGGGTTATTCCAACTTATTGGAGTGTTGCACTTTCTGCCATAAAGTGCTTCAAACAGGCTCATCTTCAATGATGCTTGATACCCATTGTTGTAGGAAAATTCTACCAGGTGTAGGTAGTCTTCCCATTTAGATGGTTTGTCCATCACATACATGCTTAGAATATATTCTATCACTTGGTTTACCCTCTATGTTTGTCCATCAAACTCAAGATGATAAGCAGTGTTTTAGTTCGAATTCATCCCGAACCCTTTCCATAATTTTGAGGTGAATTTTGGGTCTCTGTCAGACACAATTGTCTTGGGAACATCGTGCAATCGGGCTATTTCCCTCATAAATATATCGCCAACATTAGCTTCCTTGTGAGTAGTCTTTAATGGAATAAAATGAGCATCTTTTGTAAGCTTATCCACCACCACCATGATTGAATCATGCTGCTTGTTGGTTCTGGGAAATCCTGTGATGAAATCCATTGTCACCACTTCCCACTTCCACTCAGGAATGGGTAAAGGTTGTAGCAACCTTGCTGGGTGCCTATGTTCAGTTTTGACCTTCTGGTACTCCATACATCTGGCGATTTATTATTCAATTTCCTTCTTCATACCTGGCCAAAAGTAACGTCTCTTGACTGCTACCACAGTTTTCTGATATACAGGGTGCCCATCATATGACATATTATGCATTTATTTCAAAATCATAATTTTCAATTTCTGGAAATTAGGTACGTAAACCCTATTTTTGTATAGGAGTGTTCCATCAGCTTCCAATTTATAATTTTCCACTCTCTGTAACATCTTACCTTGCTATAGCTTTGCTACCAATTCTGTGTACTGGAAATCTACAATTGCAGCTTCTGAAATTCTTCTTTTAATATCAGTTTGATACATGATAATGGTCGTAGCATGTAGTTCATGCACTCTCCTACTGAGCGCATCAACCACTTTGTTCTTCTTTCCTTTGATATGCTTGATATCATAGTCGTACTCACAAAGAAATTCCAACCATCTACTCTGGCTAGCATTCAAGGTTGGATGATCAAACAAATAATTCAAACCGTTATGGTCTATCCTCAGTTTGAACCTCCTTCCCATGAGGTAGTGCCTCTATTTCCTCAGAGCGTGCACTATGGATGCCAACTCCAAATCATGAGTCACATATTTCTTTTTATGATCCTTAAGTTTATTGGACTCATGACATATTACAAACCCATTCAGACTGAGGACTCCTCCCAGTCCTTCTTTGCATGCATTTGTAGACACTACAAAATCTTCATTCGGGTCTGCAATCCTCAGGATTGGAGCATTGGTTAACAACTGCTTCAATTGATGGAATCTTCTCTCACATTATTCTGTCCATTGAAATTTATTCTCCTTCCTTTGAAAGGAAGTGATGGGGTGAGCTATCCTTGAGAACCCTACAATGAACCTTCTATAATAGCCAGCTAGACCCATAAAGGATCTGACTTTTGACACATTCTTCGACGCTGACCAATCTTTGATGGCTTCTATGTTCTCAGGATCCACGACTATCCCATCCTTTGAAATGATATGCCCCAAGTAATGGATATGATTTTGATAAAATTATCACTTGCTCAATTTGGCATATAGCTGGTGCTCTCTTAGCACCTGCAACACCATCTTCAGATGATGTTCATGCTCTTCCTCTGACTTGGAATACACCAGGATGTCATCCAAAAAGACTATGAAAAACTTGTCTAGATATTCCCTGAATACACCATTCATTAGGCACATAAAAACAACAGGTGCATTTGACAACCCAAAAGGAACCACTGTTAATTCATAATGACCATACCTTGTTCTGAAGGTGGTATTGCTGATGTATTCATCCTTTATCCTTACCTGGTGATACCCTAACCTGAGATTGTTTTTTAAAAATATCTTAGCATCCTTCAACTAATCAAAGAGATCATCGATCCTCGGCAGTGGATACTTGTTCTTAATAGTCACTTTGTTCAACTGTCTGAAATCGATGCATAATATCAATGTCCCATCCTTCTTCTTCACGAACAGGACCTATGCACCCCAAGGTGACACACTTGGGCGTATGTACCCCTTCTTCAGAAGCTCTTCAAGCTGCATTTGCAGTTCTTTCAGCTCTGGTGTACTCATTCTGTAAGGATATTTTGACACTGGAGCTACTCCAGGCATCATGTTTATAGAGAAGTCAATATCTCTCTTCGTGGGTAGTCCTGGCACCTCCTGGAATAAATATTCAAAATATTTTAATACTTTATGGTCTTCAAGGTTTGGTACTTTATCCTTAGATGCTTCCTCCATATGAGATGCAAATAATTGACAGCCTTTTCTGTAGCACTTCTTCAGCTGTATTGTTGAGATTTCTCTAATAGAAACTTCTCTCATAATTCCTTGGACTTTCCTTGGGTTTCCTTCCTCATCCAAGCAAGTGAATGAATTGTTACAAAATTCTAAGATGGTATGGTGTTGGTCCAACCAATCCATCCCAATTAGACAGTCATAGGAACCCAAAGGTAAAATGTTCAATTTAGACTTTGTGCTCAGTCCATTCATGTCCACTGGACAAGACTTAACCAACTCAACAACCTTTCTCTTGACTCCCATATCTAACTTCACTAACCAATATTTTCCATGCTTGATTCTTGGCAAATGTAAACTTTCCACCATTCTAGGATCTATGTAACTATGACTAGCTCCTGAATCAATTAAAATAAGAATGGGTTGGTTGTTGATCATACCTTCCACTTTAATCATATGTGACTGATATTCCGCCTTCTTGTTGTCCAGGGCTGCATAGATCCTTGGTACACTTTTGCCCATGTCCTCCACTATTTCTACCCATTGAACACTGTGGACAGTTCTCACTTTGTCATTTCTGTGGGGGCAGTCTCTATACCTATGATTTTCTTTACAACCCCAACATTCCATAGGTGTCTGTCTTGGCATTGGTCCACCTACTTCAGCCTTTCTGGGATCTCTAAAATATGGTTGTCCTTGAGGACTGTTTCTGAAATATGATGGCTTAGCTCCCTTCTTCCTTTGATCCATATTGAAATTCTTCTTGTCTTCCCAAGACTTATGGAAAATAGGCTTTTCTCTTTGTTGCTCATATAAGCATTTTGCTCTGCTTATCATTTCTTTGATAGTTTTAGGATCATCATACTAGATCTTGTCACTGATGGAAGGTGGTAGTCCACTCAGATACCTTTGAATTTTGACAGTATCATCTTTGATGAACGAAACATACTTCAACAATTCCAAAAACCTTCGTTCGTATTCATCAATGGTCATGCTTCCCAGCTTGAGTTCAAAGAACTCTTTCATCTTTCTGTCATAGTATCTCTTAGTCAAGCATTTCTTTTCAAAATACTTCTTGAATTCTTTCCAAGTAATATCTTTCTCTTTAATGTGCTACACCTGCACAAGTTGATCCCACCACATGGATGCCTTTCCCTTCAGTTGGTACATTGTAATTCTTCCTTATGCATGAGAGGAATAATTTTGCAGTTGGAAATATTTCCTCATGCCAACCAGCTATGTTTCAACATCTTCCTCCTTCTTGTGTTCTCCATAAAACGTAGGAGGTTTAATCTTGTTCATTTCACCCTTCATTTCATCCACTCCATATCTCCTACGTCTTTTGGTAGGAGATGGGCTTGAACTACTCTGTGTCTCCTTATTGGAATGTTTCGGGGAGTGACTATGATGCTTGCTAATGCTTCTTGATCTTCTTTTCTTCTCAGGGGTCTTGTGACTCCCTGTTTTTCTTGAGTCACCTTCCGTATCCAACTTATTTTCGATTCTCTCCAGACTCTACATCAACTTTAAGTTGAATCTTCCTTGTTGATCCCTGGCTTTCATGATCTTTTTTTTATCTGCTCGGTGAGTTTGGGCATCTTTCTGCAATATTTCACTGATTTTCATCATGTGCCCTTCCTTATATATCTCTTCTCCATGCCCATTGGAGTCCGATCCATCAACTCCCAAATGGACATCCATCCCTTTCACTTCATTCTCTGAATTGGAAGCATTCCGTGCCTCCTCCATTTCTCCGCACTCAGTGGCAACTCGCTTCGGTTCTTGCACCCGTTAAACTCTGCAAACACAATGTGCAGTCAACCGAAGTTTGCCAGGCCATAAGTCCTTAACAATTATCACAGTATTCCTAAACCAATATGATTAAAGAAAAATTTCAATTCCATTTTCTTTCTAAGATCTGCTTTGCTATAATTTTTGGGTACTAGTCCCTCTTCTCTCCGCCATCAACCAATGCAATCATGGGCCATGACCAAGCGCTAGATCAATAGGTGATTACTCGGGCCTTCAACTTCAAAAGCTTTAAAAGCATGACACAAAAATCTCTCATATTTTCGGATTACGAACTCGTGAAATAGGGCAGATCATTAGTCTATGTCTACCCAACATCTGAATGCTAACACTCACTATGCAACCTCGACATCTGAGCTCCTAAACTTCGGATCTTCGGAGCTTCAGAGGATTTTACATCCGCAAACTCCAAATCATTAATCTTCGAACACTCCCATGTCACCTTTGGTGATGTCATTTTGTCACATCACTTAACGCTTTTCCAATTTCGGGGGCATGCAATGAAGATTTTGGAGTAACCCGCCTTTTGTCCCACAATTCTTCTGATGCTGACATGTAACCCCTTGGTGAAACCGTGGTTTGGATTGCGGAACCGCCTTGGAGAATTAACTACCATGCAACTTGGGTTTCCACAATGCCTCCTGGCCAACGATATTGATGTATTGTGATCAACACCAGTGTGGGTCGTCCGACCTTTAACTACGTTATGTAACCTCAGGGTCCCACTAACCATGCTCATACAAAGTTCCATGTGGTAGAATACTAGCGATTGACATGCTACCTAGTCAGATGGGTGACACGTGTCACATTCCAAATGGCATCTCAGTCTCCCACGGGTTCAAAACCTACTGACATGTGGCACACAACCCATGTGTCCACGTCAATCTAAGTGACATCATCATGCCACATTACTTGAAAGTTTCAGACTTCAAAAGTTTTCACGCCTGCGTCCTTCTAGTCTCCTAAATTCTGACTTTTCGAACTCCTTCACCCTCCAGGACCACATAGTACAACTGTCATCAACTAGGGCGGTGGCACATGACATGCCTAGGAAGTTCTACATTACCCCTGTCGATGTCTTCCTACCTCACCTCATCTGCTCATTTTATTTGGAACTTTGGGCTTCGGGTTTCAACCTTTCTCTTATTTTTTCATCAAACTTCACCGAAGTTGCGAAGTTCGAAGGCTTCCAGGTTAACCTTTCTGCACCCTCTCCAGATATGACGATCGTGAAGGATTTCCCCTTTCCTTCGAACATATCCTACGACTCCAACACCCCAAGTGTTGTGATTCCTTTTCCCTGTGGCCAAATATCACGTCTGTCGTGATTTTATAATACCGCTACACCTCTTGAGCTCCGTAACGCGGCCAAGGTAACTTCTTAGCACTCAGGAATGTTCTAAGGTTTGAAATTGGTTCCTCTAGACACAATTTCCACTTGAAACCTTGGGTCCAATGACCACTTATCCAACCCATTTAGGATCAGTGTTGAAACCATGTCCCCATACTCGAATTTTGTCTATTTTCACAACAATTATTCTTTGAAACTCTTGCTTCAACTTCCACTAACATGGCCCATCCAGGCTCAATGTTGAAACCATGGTCCTAGACTCAAATTTTTTCTATTTCGACAACAATTCTTCTACGAAACTCTTGCTTCAACTTCCACTAATATGGCCCATCCAGGCTCAATGTTAAAACCATGGCTCTAATACCAAATTGTAACTTCCCCAGCCACCAACACCACTATCGGGCAACGCTATTGCGAAATACCTTGTCTTCTTCAACCACACTCTAATAACGCTACCCAAACAACTTGGCCATCCATAGGCCGGGTAACGCTACCATGAGAAATCATACATATATATATATATATATAACATGCATTTTAAGGGATTTAAAACAATCAACACATAATTATTGCTACCATACAGATTCAAATGGAATTGACAGTAAGTCCACATGCAATTGAACACATGATATATTTTAAGTAACACAACATGCATAACATACATAATTAAGCACATAATGATACTTATCTTTTAACTGGAGTAAAACCACCAACTGTGTGCAAAACTTCCACGAACCTCCCAGCCTTAGACCACACTGTTCATCACTCTCAGCAGTAGGTCACCCTCGAGCTGGAACTAAACCCCATCGGGAAAGGGATTCCTAGGCTAGGAAAGGTCAATAGGAAGTCACACAGTTTTAAGAAGAAGGATTCTCTCCTGAGAGTCACTTACGCCTACTACTCATAGACTCTCGTTCCCCACATGCCCGTCCCACCCCAGGAGTATGCACCTTCATTGTCCCACCGTCCATCGACTTCTCAACCTCCCTTGCCTTGGGCTTCAACAACAGGCCGAACCAGAATTCTCAAAGCTCTATAGCAACTACGTGACCCCCTCTAGGAGATCTCACTTCCTCAACACACTCTCTCACCTAGAGAGAGTTTCCCACTGGCCTGGCAACTTGCCTCTTCAACCACGGGCCTAACAACTTGCTTCTTCATCCAACATTCGACTAAGCTCCAACTATGTGAGGGCAATAACAATGGTTTAGTATGGCTTAGAAAACAGAAGGCAACCACCCAAAAAAATAGTTAAGGTACGAACTCGGTTTTGCAAGTATGGATAGACTGGGTTCAAGGATAACACAGGTCAACTTTCCCCTCCCGTTTTGTGGTTTCTTAGGTGTGCGTGAAGGTTGCAGGGGCCGATCGCAGAGCCCCCAAACAGGTTAGACAACAGATCTAGAAAATGGCAAGCCCCCCATCACAGTTTGACTCTTTGGTTTTAACTGCATGCGCCCAAGTCGACACCTATCTTCTTGGAGCTGCATGCACTTCATTTAGCATACGTTCCCTTTCCCGGAACTGAGGACAACACTGATCGTGTCCACCTTATCCTTTAGGAATTAATAATAAAATATTATTCCTTTAGAGGTAAGCCCCCTAGCTTAGCCTCTAGGCCCAAATACTTAGCCCCCTCCCTTACCCTACCTAGTGGAGATTAGTCCCCCATACTCTTTCTTCGTGGTCGGTCTACACACAATGATGTTTATATTTTATTAATTATCTGCATAATTACATATACAAAATTAGGCTCATGGCCTTAAGAACCTAGTCTCTCTACCCTAATAAACATATAAGTCTTCAGCTTATAAATACTTGGCTCGCCAACCTATAATCATAATTACAATTCAACATTATAACTGGGGTTTGTCCTTGGGATATTACAAATTCTTCCCACCTAGCCTCACCAGAGGTTGAAATGTTGGTATTGAAACTTTGTAGTTTTGACATCAACATATTTTGGTGACCACACTGTGGATGAACCGTTCAATGATTTCTCTCTAGTTTTTTATTTAATGCTCTTCTCTCTTTCAAACAAGAGTACATTATCTCACCATACATCATCTTGAATAAACCATATTTTTATTTGATGACTAGTCTGTCCATGGTTGGTTGTCCTCTTTTTGAACCTTTGTCTAAGATTCTTCCTACCCCTCCACAATGCAATTTTTTTAGTGGTACTCATGTGCAATTTTCTTGTAGATTTTTCTTAGTATCCAAGTAGGCTTACCAAGTAAACACTTACTTCTTCTTGAATAGTCAAGAAAATGATTTTACATCTTATTATTATTTATCAAAAAAATTGGGGGTTTTTGATGAATCTTGCTCACATTGAAACCTTCTTTGATGCCTTTCAATTTGATGATAATATTTTTGAAATTTATTTTGAGAAAGCTCATATTGTATCTAATGAAATATTCTTAGATGACGATTATTATGAGGAAAAAAATCTTGGATTACATGGCATTTCCCCTAATATACCTCTTCTTGATGATCATTCTGATGAAAGTGAGAAAGAGAATTCATGGGATGATGTATATTCAAGTGACTTTTATTTTTAGGACGAAGTAGAAGATCTTTTTGCTAACACGAGTTAGCCCAAAAACATTGCTTGGACAAACAAATACATCAATGAAGAAATCCAAGCCGAGCATATATGCCTTGATAATGAACATAATACTCAAACCCCATCTCTTTGTTTAGAAGATGATTTGACCCATCAATCCATTTCTCACATCCCAAATTTCATCATCCTCAAAACTAATATACAAACTCAATCTAAAATTCATGGTTTACCCCAAGTTTATCATTCATGTACATACATTATAGAATATGACTATGCAAAGAAAGTTGATTTAGACCTCTTTAGTCCCCTTTATGGAAATTTTATATGATGATGTTATTAATGAATGATCAAATCTAGTAGATGAGGATCCTTATGTTTCTATTAGTACATTGAATCAATGTTGCTTTGAATATACTCATATGTTTCATCAAGATCTTGAATTGGATAATACTTTTTCTAATCCATTGTTTCGATTAGAAGAAGTCAAGCATCTCAACTTTGATATGTATACCCCTCTTGATATGTGCACATTTTCCTTCAATGATGATGATCATTTAAAGAGCATTCCTATGTTTTTTAATCCTTTATATTATTCCTTCCATTATGACGACCCTATTTCTAGTAAGAAGATTGCAACAAATGACATTACAATATTTGATGAATCTATTGACCCTATCTTTGATATTCAAACTTTGAACCCTAAACCTGGAATCTTTAATCCTATTGATGCTTTCAGTGCAATATACAAATCTCACCTTGTTGTTTGGCATGTCTTGAAGAATGGTAACCATTTCTTCTAGGTCTTGATATGTCATTATCCCTCACCATATGCATCTGTTGGTTGGCATGAACGTAAGCTTTCCTTGCGCAAAGTCTTCCCAATCATGAATTTTGCATGTAAAACAGATGATGTGTTCCTCTATGCTAAGTCTCATCCCACTTGAGTCCTAGTTTGTTGCATCCCTTTTCCATGTACATAAATAAAAGAAAATATATAAAAATGTAAATAAATTAGACACCAATTATAAACAAAAGAGGCAGATTAGGTTTTTGTTTGTTTTGCTTTTATTTTTGTTTTATTTCTCGCTTTCTTTTTGTTTTCTTTTTGTTTTCACTTTATTTTATTTTTCTTCCTCACTTTTTGATTTAATGGTAGGACTTGATGCAACAATGGTCAGTGATTAGAAAGGTGTTTATATATTATGATTAACTGATGGACCAATTCTTTTGGTGGAAAACATACTTATAGGTGAACCAAGTTGCCTTATTTATGTATCATAGTTCCTTGATTTATATATCACATGCTTACTAAGAAAGATAACCTTACTTGAGACATTCATTCAGTCCTTCTAAATTCTTATTTTCTTTCCCTTTCTCCATCCTCGTCATCTTAAGATATCTCCTGCATACATGTCATGGATGCTCAGTGTTACATTTGGGTCTTCCCTTGATCCAGGAGGATCCTTGGGTCCAGAAAATGCTAAAAAATAAAAGGTCTTGGAATCAGACAAAACCAATTCCATTGCATTCATCTTGTCGCGTTGATTCCAACCATATATTTACTTCCTCAAATGGACACCGTATGCGAAAGTTATTGCGTTCTGATCAAATTCCCAAACAGGGAAAAAAAGCCAACAGTCAAAGTCAACGCTGACGCCCGCAGTACGATAGGTGACATCAACATGACGTAATGATGATGTCATCATGATGACATGGCATCATCTGGAGGTGACACGTGGAAGCTGACCATACAGTGACGTGGCAGAGGAGTGGCATGCTTACTAGATAGGTGTGGGAGACGTGGTTGAATCAACGCTTGACAAGTGTCACCAGGTGGATAAATGTAATGGTGCCACATGGCCCAGTCATGGGCTGCCACATGACACACCTTCATTGGTTGCTGTTGTAAAATTTTATGGACTCTACAAAAGTCTAACCTGCGACCTTCGGGCATGGGGAAAAGTCTTGGTAGGGCCAAGCTACCAGCCCGCCTGCGGTGGTGCTTATTAACCAAAGTTTAAATTAAATATTTGAACTTACCTTGCATTTTGGGCGGAGGAGGAAAGGTTTGGGGTCTATCCCCAGCCTTAGTTCTATGCGTGTCTACCACCACACGACCGCACACGGCTCAGCCCTCCGACGTGTATACACCAATACCACAAGGCAAGACACAAACCATAGGACCAACACTCAACCAACCACGTGATCAAGAGTTCTACCAATCGGGCCCTTGGTCCCAGTGCACGCACCATCATGCCAGGAGCTAACGAAGGAGGGGCTAACACGTAGCACCCATTTGGGTTGGCGCTTGGCCATATGGACCATACGACCCTGAAAAAGGGGCGCGCACATAGCCTTTAGGGGCCTATTTTGATTTTTGATATCAGAGTAGTTATTTTGTTATAGTTTTTCCCCAGATTGGGCCTTTTTGGATATTTTTTGGCCATATGAAGGGGGATTTGACCCCAAAAAGAGGCCAGATATTTGTGGGAAGTTGGGCTTCCATAACTGTGCCTAAAAACTATATAAACAAGGTCCTTTGAACTTGTGAGGGTACTTTTGCATTGTAAGGAATGTGAAGAGCAACTTGAGCTAATGACCCATTTCTCAAGTTTTGAGGGGCATTGAGTCATGTTTTGAGAGGAGATAGTTGAATCATGTGTGCATATGCATAAGGAGGCCGTGTACAGTATATCAGAAGCCTGTTTGTAACAACAAAGAACCATTGTAAAGAGAACTTGATCATTAAAGATCAATAAAGTGGTCCTCCACTTGCAGGCAGGCCCGGAGATGTAGCCACACATTGGTGAACTTCGTTAACAAGTTCTTTGTGTCTATTATATTTCTTATTGTTGTTATCTTCTCTTATTTGCAGCATGATTAATGATGGATGAACTCTTTAATCATTCATGAGCATCAAGTTAATGTCATTTTTTTATTAATAACTTTCATTTTTGGATCAAGTATTTTGGTATCAGAGCTTTGTTTGTGTTGGAATGTTTAACAAGTACATGATTTGATGCTTACAAGATCTAAATATCGAAGAGGAGAAGGATCATTGGCTAAATTAATTTCAGAGATAGAACGAGTGTCGAGGAAGAAAATAATGTCAACAGAAGGAGAAACTTCTCCACAAACTAGAGAGTTCGAAAAATCATTTTTCTCCATGTTAGAAATGGTCAAAGTGTTATATGATGATTTCTTGGAGAGAAAGAAACATGTTCTAGGAGAACCTCTTATGAAGGAGAAAAGTGAAGGGAAAGGAGAATGTTCAAAGCCTCCTCCTTCACCACCTTATTCTCCTTCTTCTTCAAATGCTAATTCTCATTCTAGGACACATACTATACAAAAGCATACACATAAGCATAATTCTAACATGTCTTTGTTAAAGCTTGATGTTAAGTTTGAGTTTCCTTTGTATGATGGGGAACTAAATGCAGAAAAGTTAGATAATTGGATAATAAAAATTGAAGTTTATTGCAGGATACATAAAATCATAGATGAGGAGACTATGATCCAGCTTGCTAGTCTCAAGATGGGAGGAACCACCCTTGTGTGGTGGGAAAGAAGGACAAAACAAGATCTTAAAAATTTTGGTAAGAAACTCTCTTCATGGCTTGATTTTACATTTGCGTTACGAAATCAATTTTATCCTCTAGCTTATATGCAACAAGCTATTATGTCATGGCAGAACTTTAGGCAGTTAAAGGGACAAACTGTTCAAAGTTATACACAGGAGTTTTGAAAAAGAGATTTATTGTTGGGAATACCATTGGATACTCAAGAGACATTGCTTAAGTACATAGGTGGTTTGCATAGCTATTTATGACATACAATTCTTATGTTTAATCCAACTCGTTTAGATGAGGTGTGTGTGCAAGTGACCATCTTGAATCTAGAGGAAAGAATGTAAATGTTGATTTTGTAAAACCATTTAAACCTACTGAAGGAAACTACAAAGGCAAGGGTAAAGAGAAGTTTAAAGGGAAGAAGACTAATACAGTGAAGAAGGAAAAACCTACATGCACTCATTATAAGAAAGAAGGCCATAGTGAGGATTGTTGTTGTATCCTTAACCCATAATTGAAACCAACAAAGTTAGCAAATGAAGGGAAGCAAAAGACTACTGCAACAACTCAAACAGAATTGGGGTCCAATTCGGGAGATGAGACCAAGGTCATAGTCATGGGAATCAAAGGTAAAAATTCTAAAGCTAGTATAAGTTCTTCAGTTCAGTCTTTAAAAGTTGATAATGAAGTTGATGAGATCAAACGAACATAACTTTTTCACATAAGAGTAATTTCCAAACATACAAAAATTGATACTCTATTTGACAGTGGCTCACAAGTAAACTTAATATCAGAGACAATTGTTAAGATTTTTGGATTAACTACTAAACCTCATAAGAAACCATATCCATTAGGATGGATTCACAATGATAATCGGTTGCAATTGAATAGGTAATGTGTTCTAAAATTTGCTATCGCTTCACAATTTATAGATGAGGTTGAGTTAGATGTAGTTCCACTAGATATATGTGGTATTGTACTTGTGAGTCCATATCTATTTGATAGAAAGACAATATCCTATTGTGAAGACAATAAGTATCAATTAACTAAATATGGAAAAGAATATGTTGTAAGGGATCATCAGAAGAAACTGAATCTATCACTTATCAACTCAGGGAAAATGAAGAGAATTGTAAATGTTAGTAAAAGATATGTACTAATGGTCATAAAAGCAAAGGACACTGTCAGAATTGATACTTTTCAAGATTGTGATACAAAGTTGAAAGATGAGTTAGTTAGAATTGTTTATGACTATGATGATATTTTTCAAGTCCCGAAAGGATTACCTTCAAAACAACAAGTTGAACATGAGATATAATTGTAGTAGGATGTTCCTCTTCCTAACATTGGAATGTACATGTTATCAGTTTTGGAAAATGGAGAGATAAAGAAACAGGTACAAGATTTGATTGAAAAAGGGGTCATCAGACCAAGTTCTTCTTTGTGTGGGTCACCTATCATCCTGGTGCCAAAGAAATATGGAACATGACACATGTGCATGGACTTCCGAGTCTTGAACAAGATCACGGTAAAAAACCGTTACCCTCTTCCTCGCATTGATGACTTATTAGAGCAATTGAAAAATGCAGTTTATTTTACTAAGTTAGACTTAAGAAGTGGTCACCATCAAATCAGAATTGCTAAACAGGATATATGGAAAACTTCTTCAAAACAAAAGAGGGATTATTTGAATGGTTAGTGATGCCATTTGGGCTTACTAATGCACCTACAACTTTTATGCGAGTAATGAATGATGTATTCGGGCCATTCATTGATGATTTTGTAATAGTCTACTTAGATGATATTCTTATTTTCAGTAGGACCAAGGAAGAGCATGTCCAACATGTTAGGCAGATACTTTCAGTATTGCAGAGAGAAACATTTTTTAAAGTTGTCAAAATGTGAATTTGTCAAAACATCTCTTGTATATTTGGGCTACATTGTAGGGGGTGGAAAACTTAAGATTGATCCCTCTAAAGTTGAGGTCATTGTAAATTGTCCAAATCCTACAAATGTAACTAAAGTAAGAAGCTTCATGGGGGAAACACAATATTGGAGGAAGTTTATTGCAAACTTCTCTCTAATTGCAACTCCTTTACATGCATTGAAAAGTGTGAAAAGGGGATTCCAGTGGGGAGGAAGCCAACAAAAGGCTTTCGAAACTTTGAAAGTGAATATTAGTACAACCCCTGTTTTGGCATTGCCATATCTCCAACAGTATTTTGAAATTGAAACTGATGCAAGTGACTATGTCATGGGGGCAGTGTTGATGCAGCACAGAAATCCCATATGCTATCATTATGAGACCTTCACTACATCAGTAATTAACTATCCAACCTATGATAAAGAATCGTATGCTTTAGTACAAAGTGTTAAAAAGTGGAAACATTACTTAATGGGAAAAGAAACAATAATACATACTGATCACCAACCATTACAATATCTGCAATCACAAACTAAGCTACAACAATCAAGGAATTTTAGATGGATGGGTTTTTTACAACAATTTCATTTGGTCATCAGATATAAGAAGGGCATTCATAATAAAGTTGTTGATATGTTATCAAGGCCTCCTAGTACAATTGCTACAATCCTTAAGCACAATTCAATTACTCATGAAAGTTATATTGAATAGTATTCTAACGACAAAGATTTTAAAGAAGTCTGTGCAACTTTAAGTCATGGTAAAAGAGAAGAAGAATTGAATTATCATATTAAAGACAAACTTTTGTATCATTTCGGCAAGTTATGTATTCCAGAAACTGAAAGAGTCCATGTAATCAGGGAGGCACATACTTCTCTTAAAGCAGGACATTTTGGTGTAGACAAAACAATTTCTCAGTTACAAGGGTTTTGTTATTGGCCTCGAATGCATGAAACTGTGTCTAAGTATGTAAAAGGATGTACTATGTGTGCAATAAGCAAACCAAGTAACATAAAGCTAGGATCGTACACTCCACTTCCTATTCCTTCTAGACCATGGGAAAGTGTATCTATGGATTTTGTGGGGGGATTGCCTATGTCTAGAAAAGGTCATGATTACCTGTATGTAGTTGTGGATAGGTTCAACAAGATGTGTGTTCTAATTACTTGTAAAAATAAATTCATAGCAGAAAAAAAAAAAAACCGCAAATGTTCTTTGAAAATCTATGGGTTCATTTTGGGTTACCTACTTCTATTGTATGTCATCGAGACTCCAGGTTCATGGGGAAATTTTGGTCAACTTTATGGGAACTTATGGACACCAGACTAAAGAAGAGCACACCATTTCATCCACATACGGATGAGCAGACATAGGTGGTGAACCGAACAATAGTGCATTTGCTTCAGACATATTGCAACGAACATCCTAAGCTTTGGGATGAACATTTATGTTATGTGCAACATGCGTATAATCGAGCCAAACATTCTTCTACTCATAGATCTCCATTTGAAACATGTTTGGGATACTTGCCAAAATATCCTTTGGATTTTGTCTTTGGGAAAGACATTGCATTAGACAGACACATTGATGTGGACAAGGCTACAAAGTTCATTGAACGGATCCAGTTGATTCATCAGGCAGTGCAGGAACAGTTGGAGAAAATTCAAGCCAAGTACAAGGAGAGACATGACATGCATCAAGTTGATCATCAATTCAAAGTGGGAGATCAAGTTTGGTTATACATAAACAAGGAAAGATTGCAAGGAGAAGGTAAAAAGCTAAAACCAATTCGCTATGGTCCTTTCAAAATTTTAGACAAGATTGGTTCTAATGCTTTCCGGTTATAATTGCCTCCATATATGCAAATTTATTCAGTCATAAATGTGGAAAACTTGAGATTCTATGAGCCTCCTATGATCGAGGATCAAGGAGAGAGTGTTTAGATCCATTCCATAGAATATTTTTCTCCTGAGTATATGAATGAGTTGCAGGGAGACACCATTTTGGACAAAAGAGTATGTACTTCTCGCAGGGGCGATGTGTAGTATCTTTGAGTGGGATTGAAGGGAACAAATCCAAGTTAGGCCAAGTGTATGGAGACCAGAAAAGTGAGGGAACAGTATCCTCACTTATTTACCAACTGATACCAGACTTTTGGAGGTCCAAAAGCTTCCAAGTGGGGAGGATTCTCAGGTCCAGAAAATGCTCAAAAATAAAAGTTATCGAAATCTGACGAAAGTAATTCCATTGCGTCCATCTCATTGCATTGATTCCATCCATATATTTACTTCCTCAAACAAACATCGTATGCGAAAGTTATCACGTTTTGATCAAATTCCCAAAGAGGAAAAAATGTCAACAATCAAAGTCAACGCTGACGTCAGGAGTATGATAGGTGACGTCAACTTGACATCATGATGATGTGGCATCATCTGGAGGTGACACGTGGTAGCTGACCATACAGTGACGTGGCATGCTTACTGGGCAGGTGTGGGAGACATGGTCAAATCAACGCTTGACAAGTGTCACCAGGTGGACGAATGTAATGGTGCCACGTGGCACCCCTTCATTGATTGTTGTTGTAAAATTTTATGGACTCCACAGGAGTTGAACCTGCGACCTTCGGGCGTGGGGAAAAGTCTTGGGAGGGTCGGGTCGGGCTACTATCTTGCCTGCGGTGGTGCTTATTAACCAAATTTCAAATTAAATATTTGAACTTACCTTGCATTTTGGGCGGAGGATGAAAGGGTTGGGGTCTAACCCAAGCCCTGGTTCTATGCACGTCTACCACCACACCACTGCACATGACTCAGCCCTCCGACGCGTATACACCCATACCACAAGGCAAGGCGTGGGCCACGGGACCAACACTCAACCAACCGCGTGACTAGGAGTTGTGACCGCGACCACCACTGATTGAAGGGGGATTATCCATCCGATCAGGCCCTTTGTCCCATTGCATGCGTCATCAGACCAAGAGCTAACGAAGGAGGGGTCAACGCGTAGCACCTATTTGGTTTGGCGCTTGGCCATATGGATCATATGACCCTGCAAAAGGGGTGCATGCCCAGTCTTTAGAGGACTATTTTGATTTTTGATATCATAGTGGTTATTTTGTTATAGTTTTTTGCCAGATTGGGCCTTTTGGGAGATTGTTTTGGCCATATGAAGGGGGATTTGACCCCAAAAAGAGGCCAGATCTTTATGGGAAGTTGGGCTTCCATAACTGAGCCTAAAAATTATATAAATTAGGCCCTTTGATCTTGTGAGGGTACTTATGTATTGTAGTGAATGTGAAGAGCAACTTGAGCTAATGACCCATTTCTCATGTTTTGAGGGGCATTGAGTCATGTTTTGAGAGGAGATAGTTGAGGCATGTGTGCATTTGCACAAGGAGGTCTTGCACAACAAATAAGGAGTCTGTTTGTAAGAAAAAAGAGAAATTGTAAAGAGAACTTGAGCATTAAAGATCAATAAAGCAGTCCTACACTTTGAAGCGGGCCTGAAGATGTAGCCACACATTGGTGAACTCCGTTAACAAGTTCTTTGTGTCTATTCTCTTTCTTCTTGTTGTTATCTTCTCTTATTTGTAGCGTGATTAATGATGGTTGAACTCTTTAATCATTCATGAGCATCAAGTTAATGTCATTTTGTTATTAATAAATTTCATTTTTGGATCATCCCTTAACACACGTCCGTGACAAATATCTCAACTTTCTATTCTTTTTGTCAAAGGTTTTACAAGTTTTATTTGTTTGTTGTATTTTATACACGGGACCAAACCCCCTCTTTATTTCACTTTCCAAGCATTATTTCATAAAGTATTATACCAAGTATCATTTAACTTACATTTTTCTCCCCTTGTTGTATAAATGGATAATTATATCTACCTTTAATCATTTCGATCCTTAATCCCTATACTTTTCAATACATCAACAAAACCATAGTTTCCTAAGCTTCCACGCCACTGTAAGTAACGCGCATATTGGTTGGCATATGTTGACCGTATTTTTGGTCAACAATTTTAGTCGGCATAGCATTTCCATTCTCCCTCTCATTTCAAACTATTCACACAAGTTCTTACACACCCTCGCTGAGATGCTGCACATTTTAAAGAAGACGTCCTTGGATTTTTCGCCACTAAAAGAATATTTTGGAAATTATTGCAAGTATTTGTTAATGGCTAACAAAAATGATCGTTGGACAAGTTAGAAGTTTCATTTAAGATAAGAACAAGTTCGATACAAGTTTTGAACTAATTGACAAAGTGTTTGGCATAATTATTGTGGTTATTGACCTACCACAAAAAAATGACCCATTTTCCCATTCCTCATCTTATTAGCACTGTCATATTCTTCATTCATGATTGACATATTGATTGACATATTGAGACTACATAGGTTTTGGATCCTTACTCATCACCCTATAACTCCTTTATGTTTACATTACTCATTTTTCAAAAATACATCTCATATCTCTCTTCATATTTTAAATATGACATACAGATTTTACTAAGCTTCTTTTGGGGTTATGTCATATGGCATTAACCTTATGCCATATCATTTTATGAATTGGAGTATATGATGTCTTGGAAAAACACAAAGTAGATTTACACGTCTTGGAAAATTAATTTGTAGTGAGTATATTTGTAATTGGTACACGTACGAGATAAGTTTAAAACAAAGACGAATTTCAAAATATGTTCAACCGTTGCAAACACCAAACAGACTAGATTTCAAGGAGGGCATAAACATCGTCAAAGGGTATGACAGAAAGCGCTCCAATTGTTGATAATGTTTGAGTGAGTTGCATTAAGTTTAGAGTTAGGTTTCCACCATACAATTTCACAGTTACCTAATTGTACTAATTTTTTTATATACAAACAAGAAGCAAAACACTAAATAACTCATCCATAAAAAGAAATAATGAAATAATGAGATACAACTAGTTTACAAATGATAAGGAGTTGCACATTGATTCTACATTTGGACAGAAGTATCAAATCAAAGTCTTGGTAAATTTCAATGTAAAGTTTTGACAATAACACCGTTATACACTCCATCAAATAAAACATTGTTGAATAGGAAATAAATAACATATTGGTTAGAATAATTTATATCATATAATTGTATGCACGGTAAAAATTGTGGTATATTGATTAAATAAATGTGATATTCAATTATATGGATATAGACAAATTAATAAATAACATAATATTAATATTATAAATAAAAAAAATTATGTAATGCTTTCTTAGTACAAAAGTGTTTATGTATTTTTCATAATATATAAACAGGTTCCACTGGTTGCAAATTTCATAATGTGTTGGGGTTGTTATCTGGTTGAATATATGACACTCCCTTATCATTCAAATGAAAGATCAAAACCCAAGAAAGAAGAGTACATAAATGAATAATTCCCAATACATTTAGAAATTAAATAATCTATTTATACATACCACCCTTTCTTTTTAGTAATTTAACTTAAAAAAATATTTTATTTATAAAAAAAATCACTTTAAAAAATGATATATTTTTGTTTTTATTAATTATTAATTATCATATTGTTAAATTCAACATTTTTTGTTTTTATTAATTATTAATTATTATATTATTAAATTCAACAATTTTTTTGTTTTTATTAATTATTAATTATCTTATTATTAAATTCAACAATATTGTTTACATATAATATTGTTTAACTTTATTTTTAAGGTTTGTACTTGCATTATTCATTCAAACTTTGTTAAATTTACATTTTTCTTACAAAGGAAAAAAATATACAAAATCTTATAAGTTGCAAAATAAAATAAAAAACAAATATTTATAAAATCATTAAGAGAAAATTCATGGTTAAATTCTTAGTCATAGGATTTAATGTGTTTTATTTTCAGGGCTTAAAACCTAGGGTAACATATATGTGATATAAACCATTTGGGTTTGAGTACCCTTCTCACTATTAGATAGTTTACACAAAATACAACAAGGATCCAACAAATATCTATGTAACACTGAAGTAAATATTAACTCAGCCGAATGTAAAATGAAGTCTAGTTAAGCTAACTCAATGACCTGGCAAACAAGTAAATAAGTAGATATTATTAGTTCTAACACTCCCCCTTATTCTCAATTGTTGCAATCATCAACACTTACAATGCCTAAGTTTTTTCTTTGAAATTCAAAAATATTTTTTCCTAATGGTTTTGTAAAAATGTATGTTAATTGATCTATTGATGCACATAATTGAAGAGAAACATCACCATTATTGACAAGCTCTCGGATGAAGTGAAAGTGAGTATCAATGTGCTTTCTCTTCTTGTGAAACACATGATTCTTTGACAATGCAATTGTTGAGTTCTTATAACAGAAAATAGGAGTTGGCTCATTTTCCTTATGTGATGGATTATTCACGAGTCTTTGCATCCATATTGTTTGACATTATGTTGAAATTGCAGAAACATACTCTGTCTCTGCTGAAGATATTGCAACTATGGGTTGTTTCTTGGATTCCCATGAAACCATATTTGTTCCCAAATGAAGAACATAACCAGATGTGATTTTTATATCATCAATGCTTCCAGCAAAATCTCTAACTAAGTTGTTGTGTATATATTACTACACTCAATAGATTTTTGTCCATAAATGACTATAGGCCCAGGGTAACCCAACCCAGAACACAAAACCCATATTACCCAAAGGGGGTAAGTTTGTCATTTTCATCAAAACTGATTATTCCCTATATATAACGGAGCTCTGGGGATATCACTTAATAAATATTTCATCAGGAATCATATATAAGGATATAACCCAATATTTACTTTATATTTACCTATCATGTATCATGCAAGTGAATAATTTTAAGAAGTGGTGTACCACATGCCATAGTTGATTGTCCCTGCAACATACATTAGTATTCTTTTCCAACGATCTAGTGAGAATCCTTGGGGGATTCCATAAACCTGGAAACAAAGCTTGTTGCAAACATTATATAAGGTCTAGTTACTGTAAGGTACATCAGACTACCTACTAGCCTCTTATATAAGGTTGAATCAATTGTTTAGCACTCATCTTGTTTGCTCAATTTTGTTCGTAGTGAAATAGGATTTTTTGTTGTATTGAATTTATCCATTCTAACTCTTTATAAAATGATTGTAGCATACTTTTGGTGACAAACAAAAATGCCATGGGTAGATTGCTTAACTTCAATTCCAAAAAAATATTCCACGAGTCCAAGATCAGTCTTCTCAAAATCTATTTGAATGGCATCTTTAAATTCTTCTAACATTGTATTACATGTATAAATCATATCTTCAACATAAATACAAACAATGAATATTTTACATTCATGATCTGATTTTGTAGAGAGAGTTGGCTCATTACTTCTCCTGTTGAATCCATGGTTGATCAGATAATAGTTAATTCGACTATATCAAGATCTTGGATCTTGCTTCAAGCCATACAAGGATTTATTCAACTTATACACTTTGTCCTCTTATTCTTTTCCTTCAAAACCAGGTGGTTGATCCACATATACTTCTTGCAATATGCCATTCAAAAAGGTTGACTTTACATCTGGTTGGTAGACTTTCCGTTTGTTCTGAGTTGCACTGGCTAAACTGGTCCTTACTATATATAACCTTGATACAAGAGAAATGGTTTATCCATAGTCTATCCCGGGTTGTTGATAGAAACCTTTGGCAACCAACCTTGCCTTATGCTTTTCAATCTTTCCTTTTTCATTAAGTTTTTTTTTGTACACCCACTTGACACCTATTATGGATTTGTTTCCTGGAGGATCAACAAGGTCCCAAGTCTTGTTCCTTTATATGGATTCAATTTCCTCATTCCTGAATTCTACCCAATGTTCCTCTTTTAATGCTTCTTCAAAGAAGGTTGGTTGATAGGATAGTAAGGCAAAATGACCTTGTTTCTCAATGTCATTGTTATGCTCATAAATTTATCTTAGACTTCTTGTTCATTTATTTTCTATTGAAGAGGATGATTCCTTGTCGTAAGAAGAACCATTTCCAGAATGTTTTTGTTGGCTTTGTACCTGTAACCTTGGGAGTCTTGGCGGATGTGCTTGCTATTCTAAATTTTTTGTTTTCTCATCAATTTGCTGCATTGGATTTTGGTTGTCCAATGTCTAATTTTCTTGATCACCCCATGATTTGTTTTCAAATAATTTGTTGGTGATTGGATTGTATAATATGTAGGATTTTGATTATTTACTGTATCCCACAAAGATACATTTTTCACTCCTACTATCAATTCTCTTTCTCAACTCTTTAGGGATATGTGTAAAAGCAATACAACAAAAAATTATCAAGTGATAAAAATTCAACTTTGTTCCACTCCATGCCTCTTGAGGCAACTTCATCTTTGACACTTGTTCTTGGAGATCTGTTCAAAATTTAAGTTGAATAAGAAACTACTTCAACCCAATAGTCATTAGAAAAATTCTTTTCTCCTAGTATACTTCTAGCCATGTTCATGATGGTTTGATTTTTCCTTTCATCCATTCCATTCTGTTGTGGAGTATATATGGTTGTCATTTTCATTATGATTCCTTGTTGTCTATAAAAATATGTCAAGTCCTTTGAGTTATATTCTCCTCCTCCATTAGATATCAGAACCTTCACAAATTTTCCACTCTATTTTTCTACTTCAGCTTTGATTTCTTTAAACTTTGAGAAGGTATCAGACTTATGTTTGACAAAATAAATCCATATTTTCTTGATAAAATCATGAATAAAGGTAACAAAATAAAAACTTCCACCAATGGATTAGGTGTGCATTGGTCCACAGAGGTTTGTGTGAACCAATTCTAGATGTTCTTTTGCTCTATTGGAGGATGTTGGAAAGTTGTCTCTCTTATGCTTTCCAGGTATACAAATTTCACATGGATTGTCTTGTTCATTCAAATTAATAGGAAGACCTTTGACCATTGCATG
Organism: Picea engelmannii; assembly: GCA_009831015.1. NCBI lineage: Eukaryota > Viridiplantae > Streptophyta > Pinopsida > Pinales > Pinaceae > Picea > Picea engelmannii. Next base: position 192,850 of record ML783039.1, on the reverse strand, counting down.
TTTTTGAAGAAGAATAAGACTTATAAAATGAAGATGACCAAATATAACATTCCATAAGAGAGTCTCATCTATGTTTGAGACATTTTGGGCATATCACTGGGACAAATTGACACTCCTTAAATTTAATGGAAACATCTTATTCTTAGTCATTTGGATTTTTGAAATGAGTTTCCTATTGGGTGATTTATCCAGAATTAAGTCTGTTGAGCCTTTGAATAAGACATCATATCCATGCTCCATCAATTTTTCTACACTTATAATATTGTGTTTGAGATTTGGTACATAGTACACATCATGTATGTCTTTCTTCTGATCTTGTTTGGTTAAAACAGATACAATACCTTTTCCTAGAGATTTTACTTGAGAATTATCATGAAGAGCAATCTCATATTTAATAGTAGTATCCATGGTAGAAATCAAATCTTTGTTACTTGTCATGTGATTGTTGCAGCCACTATCCAACAACCAAATTTCCTTGGAGTGACCTTATTTAGATGTATGGCATGAACAAAACATTTCTTCAAAAGTTTCTCCTTCATTGTTGGAGACATTTTCTCTGACTTTGTTCTAATCTGACTTCTTCTTTCTGCATTCACTCTCAGAGTGACCATACTTCTTGCAATAGTAGCATTGAATTCTAGATTTGTCTGTCTATTTTCTCTCTCTTCCTCTTTGATTGTATGAGTCTTTAGACTGTTGTGACTATCCTCATTTTTCTTTTGTGTGTCTATATTTTTCATTATGATTACCTCTTCCTCTTCATTTTTTATTTCTCCCTCCATTTCCTCTATTGAAGGAAGATTGAGTCTTGAAATATGTTCCATAGACCCTTCTTCCAAGTTAAGTATAGTTTCATGTGACATGAGTGATCCCATCATTTCTTGTACTGAGAAACTAGACAAATATTTATATTCTAAGATGGTTTTTACAACCATTTCAAATTTCTTGGGCAAGCTTTTGAGAAATTTTTGAACAATCCTCTGATTTTCAATTTGTTCACTAGTCATCCTAATCTAGTTTACAAAGCCCATCATTCGGGTCTTGAACTAGTTAAGATTTTATGTCTCAGACATCTTCATATTTTCAAATTGATTTCTCAAATTCTGAATCTTGACTATCTTCATGTTATCATTGCCCTGGTAGGATGATTTGAGAATGCTCGAGGCTTGTTTTGTTGTGGCTCATATACTAAATTTTGAATCTAGTATTTGTCTTTGTTTTCTTTCTTCCTTAGTTTTGTATGGGCATTTCTCTGAGCATTTGTCATGGAAGTTAGTTTTGTTGTGTGTGCCTCTATGAATCCATTCTTTACTGGTTCCCAACATTCACAACCTTGGAGGAATGATGTCATTTGAAAGGACCATAACTTGTAGTTCTTTCCAACAAAATTTGTCCCTTGGGTTGGCCCTAAATTACTCGAGGAAGCCATTTTTTTATTTAAAAAAAAATTGCAATGTTGTAAAAAAAAATAACGTAATCTAATAGCTAAGTCCAACTTGAATCCTCGGTATTCCTCATCCTTTTTTTTGAGCAGCTGGATACTGTGGTCAATTTTGGTGCTTTATTTGCTAAAACCATTCAATTATATTGACTAAATCTGAGGCAAAATTTATGGAATAATACCATGTTGATATATGTGGTACTGGAAATGGGTAAATCTCCTCTGATTTCAAAAGAAATTCTTCCTAATTCCTCACCAAATCAAGGCACTTTAATTTGACTCATAGAGCCACTGTATATCTTTGCATAAAAAATAATAATTGAATGATTGATGGTTGTATTAGCATAGATCCTTATGGAAAGTGGCCTTTAATCACTCCAAATCCCTTATATAACCACTCAAGATGCATTTGAGACAAGCTGATAATCCCAAAAAAACTCTAGAGAATCCCAAATTTATAGCCTGTTAGAAGGATTTAGAACCTTTATAACAGTATTGCCTTAAATCAGAATTCTTTGAATCCACTTATATTACGTTCTCCAAATAAATCAGTGGAAGGTAAACAATACCATAGCCAGACACCAAACCTTGAATCTGTGAAGCTATTGCTTTAGATTTTTTTTTTTACAATTGGTTAACATTTATCATAGCTAGAGGAATACACAATATAAAATAGAACATGGTTGTTCCTTTAAGTGGTTTTCACCCAATAAATTTCTACTCATTGATGCTAGTTTTGTCATATGGAAACATTCCATCAACACCCTTATGATCCCTTTGGATCCTTTGTAATTATGTTTGGAGAATCGCCTTTCCTCTAAAGAAATTTGATGTCCCCAATAAGGTTTCAATCAGTCCTTATCACTCCCATAGTTTAATTCCCAACCCATGAACAAAAAATTCATCTTATAACATTTATTAAATTATGGAAATGAAATTGTTGAATTTGAAACACAAGAGACAACTTCTTTGACTGGAAATTAAATGCAGAAATAACTCAACAGAAAATGAACAAGGTACAAAGGAAATTTTGGTCCAAAAATGACCTAGGAAAAACCCCTAGGGTGGGGGAAACCTGTTCTTCTGAGAGGGAAGCTTCTTTTATTAATTTTCAATCTTCTGGGAATTGCATTTGTAGCAGAAAATAAAATACACAGCAGAGACAACTTATCTCTCTTTTCCCAAGAAAAAACTTTCTTGGAAACCATGTCAATCAACCATCTCGAAATCTGAGCCAAACTTACTCAGAATTTCCCTACGCTGTATAGACATTATTGTATGGACATCACTGTACGGACCTCGATTGTTGTGTAGGTTGTACGGATCTGTATGGTCGTACGAATTCAATAATTGTTGTATGAATGCCTCGAATTCAATGCAGATTTCACCTCGATTTTCATGCAAAAATATGTATTGTATGAACTGGTTATGGTTGTAATTAATGCTGGTATTTTCCTTGATTTCCATGCCCACCTTTGCATGGAAATCCATGCCACTCTTTTCTGGAAATGATCTTCTTCCTTCTCTTCAATCATCTCTCTCTTGAGAGAATTCTTGTGTGTGTATTCTCTCAATGGACTCATTAGAGACATTTAATGGTCTCTTTCCCCTCTTGACCTTCTATAATCCCAAAGTGAATTTTGGGTGTCCACATGATCCAAAGGCTCATAATGAATTAGAACAACGGTGGAAAATAAAGTGCACATGAAAATCACTTTTTAATATTTTGTTCACCCAACTTAAATAAAAGATCCACTTATCTTTTATTTCCTAAGTCACTTTCATGTTATGAAATAAAATGGTTTTACATTTAAAGTGGTCACATTTCCCTAGGCAAAGAGACCAAGCCTAAGGAACACCACTTGCCTCGGTATAAAAATTAATAGTCCCTCTTACCGAGGAAGGTATTACTTACCACCCCCATCTTGTACCTTAAATAAACATGCTTTCCTGTCGAAAGAGACTTTGTGAGGATGTCAGCCACCTGCTCATCTGTAGACATATATTAAAGCTTCACAACCCCTCTCTGAACATGATCATGAATGAATTGATACTGGATCTCAATCTGTAACACACCCACGATGGGACTAAAAATAAAAAAATTTAGTCCTCCTTACAAGAACAAATCCTCTTTCTCTCTACGGGTTCTAATTTGGAAAGTTTGGGACTCATCCCGAGCCTTCGATCAATATTCTCCGATTCTAAATCAAAAGAGACTTTGAGACCATGATAGTCTCACCTCTAAATCAGACAAAGGACTTTTCGGCCTCTGGTGCAGGTCTTATGATACTCGTGACCTTCTCCTTCGCGCTTCAGCGAAGTCTCGGAGTTGGTGTTAGCCCCTTTTCTCTTGGTCTCTCCACATATGTGACCTCGGGTGATGAGATCACACAAACACACAATTGCGGGAGCGACCAAAGGCGGTTTGAAACCAAACAAATTTTCATCCCACAATTCTCCTTGAGCCTCCACATGTCCTCTTCTCAAAACCATGGTTTGAATTGCGGCCTACCCTCGATATTTTAAACTCCGCGCAACTCCCATCCCCACAATGTTACAGAATAGTCGATCTCGCGATCTTGACGATATTGTCTGAATCGATGGTTCAAATATGCACCTTTCAAATCTATGGACCATATCTGTCCTTCCTAGATCAACGGATGTGATCTCTTCACAATTACGGACTTTGAGGTTTTGAAATCTCAAACCCTACTTTCTTCCGTACTTCAACCTTCTGGAGCTGGCAATCTGTAGGCACCTATCCTACCAATCAATGGTCTTGCTTCCACTTCAGGTATTTGACCATTCAACCCAAATCAACGGTCCTCCAACCCTTTTCTCGATCAACGGTCAAGACCACCTTTGGGTTTTAGAATTATGAGATCTCAAATATCAAACTTCTCTTCCCCTCAAATATACAGAATCATGCCACATGTCCTCTTATATCGGGCGACCTAGGATTACTTTGGGTCTTTACCCGGAGTTCACGGATTCATGCCACATCTCCTCCGAATTCAATGGCTATGAATCACTTTGGGACTTTACCCGGAGTTCATGGATTCACACCACGTCTCCTCCGAATTCAACGACTATGAATCACTTCGGGACTTTACCCGAAGTTCATGGATTCATGCCATGTCTCGTCTGAATCCAATGACTATGAATTACTTCGGGAATTTCCCAAGATTTCATGGATTCATGCCATGTCTCCTCTGAATTCAACGACTATGAATCACTTCAGGACTTTACCTAGAGTACACAGATTCACGCCACATCTCCTCTGAATTCAACGACTATGAATCACTTTGGGACTTTACCCAGAGTTCATGGATTCACGTCACGTCTCCCTTAGATCTATCGACCCAGATTCACTTCGGGCCTTCGGGGTTCAGAAATCTCAGTTCTCAAATTGAAACCCCACTACATTTTTCCTGGAGCTCTCGATCCGTTGACAAGTGTCCCCTTTCCAATCGACGACTCACATCTCTTCGACTATTCAGGCTTCGGGTGTTTCAACACTTCACCTTTTCCTTCCTCTAGATCTCGCGACCTGCCGGCACGTATCCTTCTAGATCTAATGGTCCAGATTCACTTTGGCTCTTCATCTCTTCACACTTCGGGAATCTCAAGTTTCAAACTTTCCTCCTCCTGAACTCATGACATCTGATGGCTCAGATTCACCTGGTCGGTAAACGACTGATATTTCACTTCGGCTTTTCGACTCTCTGGGCTTCATAAATATTGAGTCTCAAACCTTGATAGGTTCTCTTTCCTGTGCGTGCGAGCATTAAAACTCGTGCATCTTCCTCTGAACCAATGGTTGTTGATACTTTTCACTGTGATCCAACGACCACTATCGCTCCTCCTCCTGAGCTTATGATTTCTTCCACTTGGAATATTTATTAGTCTTCAAAGGTTTCAAACCTTTTCTTCTCCTACGAGTCCGACTCTGGAATCTCGTCAACACTTGCGAAAGTGCTATCTCTTTTGAGATTTTCGATCCGACGGTACCGAGGGACTCCGTCACTCCTTGGATTTTTCAAAGGACTCATGACCACCCATCTCACAACTATTCAGGGTCTGACGATCATGATCCAACCGATACCGAGGTGTCCACCGATCGACGGTTCACAATAATTGTGGGGTCCCAACGTGCATACTCTTTATCAGGGAGCTCATCCTCTACAATTTGAAGGTACTTTCCCAACTTGGTCGAATCAGAGTTGTTGATCTTCCAACCGACGAGATCAACAACAATGGTGAATTGCGGGCCGTAAACTAGCACGCCCGCTATTCTCACCTTCATGCTCCGCAATGATTCCCTGCCCTTGATCTTCGTTCATAGAGCGAAGGTCATAACGATTTGACGACTCAGAGCTTCAAGCTCCAAGGTTCCTAGACCCAGGTCACATGGGTCTTCAAATAACTCTTGGACTATGATCCAACTCTTAGTCAGGTTTTTGGTTAGGAAAAATAGGCACAAGTTCAAAGTCCTTTAGACTACTGATATGAAGGGAACACCTTCCCAATGTGTAGATATTTAAACTCTGAATCAAGGCAAGGTAACTTGTGGGGTTACCCAAAATGGTAGCTATGCCAAGAGGCTTGCTCCGATTCTGGACGGCCATGTAAATCCCTGGGAAATGCGTCTTCGAGTGACTAAACTGGGCATATGGAAACTCAAGTAGAAATATATGTTCTCAAGGGAACAAACACATGCTCATAAATTAGCCATTTAATACAGAGAAAGAACTCCTTTATAGACATAAAAACTCTCGCATACATCCATTATTTACAATTCAAGCCTAAGGTAAGAAGACACTTATCAGAACCATAGAGCGTGATGCAACTGCTAAAAGGGGTTCTCTTTTCCACCCAACCATTGGCTTAGTCACTCCCAATGGATTTGTCACTGGCCACCCCTGAGCTTAAGACACGATGATTTGAGATTCAATCTCTTACTTCCAACTCAACATAAGTTAGGGACAAAGGTTACTCTCCTTCTCCCAATACAAAAATAGATAAGGACGAAGGTTACTCTCCTTCTCCCAATACAAAAATAGATAAGGACGAAGGTTACTCTCCTTCTCCTGGTTCAATCTCTATTTTCTGTGATCAGAACTCACTATTTCCTCTTTCAGTCCTTCCTCAGACCTGAGAGCTTCCTCTCTCGTCTCTGCATTTTTTCGCAGGTCTCCCCCCTGCCCAACACGCTTCCTTTCTTTCCTTCCTCAACAAGATTACGTGTGGCTCAAATTTCTAGTCTATGGTCAGGTCTGGAAGCCTTACGTATGGGTGGTCTGCCCCATCCCCTCATTAAATATTGAGGATGATTTCCCACCTACCAGCTCGAATGAAATTCATTCTTGGGTCAAGGGGTTGTTCTCATCCAAGAAAATTAATTCCAACATGGTACTATTTTGGTGGAGGTTAATGCAACCATTCCTGGTCCCCTCCACCACCTTTCACAACATCTCGTGGTTTCTCTTAACACATCCCCTCTTTCAGCATGTCATGCAACACGTAACCATTTTCTATTAAAATAATAGAATTTACATGCATCAAACTTCTACACAAGTTCCATCAAATCAAAGATTCACACTTTTAAGTTTTCCATAGTTCCTTGGCCCATATAGTTATATTTACAAACTGGGGAAACAGGGTGTTACAATTCCCTCTCCCTTAAAAGAATCATTGTCCTCGATGTTCTATATATCAACATGATATGTATATACAAAAGTAAACAAAATTGGATATGCCTGTCCCATGGCATCTTCCATTTCTCACGTAGCCTCATCTGGGCCAAAGTGTTTCCATTGCACCTTGACCTGTGCAATGGTTCGGTTCTTGAGTGAGGTTTCTTTCCTGTCTAATATGCATTGGGGTTCTGGCAGGAATTCTCCCTCCAGCTCCACCTAGATCACAGACCAGTCAATTATATGATTAGCATTATGTACATATTTATTCAGTAATGAAAAATGAAAAACATTATGTGCCTTTATTGTGAGAGGAAGTGTTAGCCTATAGGCTATAGGCCCCACTCTATCTAAGACTTCAAAGGGTCCACAATAATGAGGTGCAAACTTGGCATAGGCTCCCATTCTCAGGGAACTCTTCATGGGTCTAACTCTGAGATAGACATGGTCTCCAATCTTGAACTCTCTGGGAGTTCTCTTTCTGTTGGCATAAATTTTTTTTCTATCCTAAGAAATCTTCAGATTTTGTCTTATCTGAACCACTTACTGTTCCATTTCTTTCAGCATGTCGGGTCTGATTGTAATTATGTCCACTAGATTACTCCAATTGATTGTAATCTTGCATTGTCTACCATAGAGGACTTGAAAAGGGCTCATCTTCAAGGATTCTTGATAACCGTTGTTGTAGGCAAACTCTACCAATGGTAATGGTGCCACATGGTCGAATCAACACTTATATATATATGTGGTTGATATACATGATTTATTCCCCCCACTTGACCATGGAAAGTGGCTTAAGCCACCCATCCCCTATGCATAAGAACCTATAATAGTACCCACATTCTTCTTAGAGGAAAAAAGTTACCTCTAAAGTGTCTTTTTTGTAGTTTGAGTTCATGTTCATGGCTATTAAGCCTTAGATATCCATTTATGGTGTAAGTCTCATTTTTGCCTCCCTTGATTATGGTCAAGGATCTGAGACCCATGCAAACTATGCAAAACCTCCTAATCACACCCATATCCCACTTCTATTCCAAAGGTCCACTTTCAAGGGTCTATGTTGTGGTTTAAGGCCTTGATTGTGGCACATTAGATCAATAATATTAATTTCTAAGATGAAATCAATGCAATTTATATTCCATATCTAGCTCAAGCACCATGAACAAGTCCTCAGGTCACCACACAAGACCATGAATGGGTGAACAAGTTGTCATCAAGAGCCTTGAACAAGTCCTCAAACCAACATAAAATAACTTAATTGGCCTTTAAGAAGGATATATGCATCATGATTAGGTTTTGTACATTGAAAATGGGTGTAGAGGCATAAACATGGAAAGTTGGAAACAATGGCCTAAATCCCTAAGTAAACCTTCTCGAGCTCATGAACCACCATTGACAACACCTAAAAACCATGACACCAGTTCTCTCTACGGAGTCTTTGGCATCCAATTAGTTGAATATGGGTGACATTATGAGGTATTCTTGATCATCATGGATGGGTCTTAGGTTCATGACTATAGTTGATGAAAGAAAACAAGAGTCTTCAACCCTAAACCTTGCTTCTCAAGCTCAAGAACCATAGACAAGTAGTCAAACCACCACATATGACCTGTGTGACATATCATTCACCTCAAAGTGGAATTTGGGCAATATGAATAAGTTAGTTTTGAACCAAGAATGGGTCTCAAGGTCTAACCAAGGTCAAGGGAGGGAAACAAGGGAGTAGTATTTGTTCCCTAAGTGAATATTCTTAGGCTTAACTTCTATGAACAACAACTACAACCCATACAACTTCTCAGGATATAATGTTGGACAAGTCCTTGAGCCATCACATAGGACCCTTGTAGGTTATTTTTTTACTATTTTAGGGATACAAGTACCATTATTAAACCAAAATATGTGTCGTAAATAAAAATGTGTCAGACCCCCCATTAGGAATGGTTCTCAGGGTTGTATTTGGTGTTCTTTAGAATCCAAAGCAGGATATAATGGTGCCATGAGTAGGTTTTGTATAATAGAAATGGATCTTGAGGGATTAACATTAGGTTAAGGGGGAAATAAGGGTCTTAATCCCTAACTGGACCTTCTTGATGTCAAATTCCATGGTTAGGCTGGGAGGAAAAAACTTGGACCTTATTCCCTAAACATCACCTCTTAGGATCAATCACCATGAACAATACCTGCAAATTACCATAACACAAGCCCTATCAGCTAAGGGTCTTTTAGCATCAAAGTTGGAATATATGGACTCCATTATAAAGTTTTGTGCACTAAGTATATATCATAGGATCTTGACCATGGTCGAGGAAGGAAAGCAAGTGGTGCCTCAAGATATTGTTGAATATTGTTGAGCTCAAGAGCCTTGAATGATTAGTGCTCTAGCCAAGACATGAGTCCATTGTATGGGTTGTTTGCAAGCATATGAGTGTGTTATATGAGTTAAGAATTAACACTGATGCATGTTGGAGGTAAGGGGTTACATGGGTTAAGTTATAGGGGATAGTGGTTATGAACTATAAGGGTATAAAGGTTATACAAGTGATGGGTTATTTCAAGATATCACTTTGGATCTGCATTTGAGCTAATATTTGTGACTTATATAAGCCTTTTGTAGGCATATACCTAATATACCTAATATTTAGGTATATGCCTAAGATATTCTCTAATATCCCAAACAAATTAGTTAAAACTATCACAGATATCCACCATTGTTTATCTCTTGTATGAATCCAAATGGAGTCATTATATTAAATGGTGGATTCAACTATACTCTAAATAGATTTAGAATATAAAAAAAAAACTTGAAACCTTGAATTTGAAAATCCCTTACATAGATAAAAATGTTGATATATTCAGATCTTATGCATAGGGGATGGGTGGCTTAAGCCACTTTCCATGGTCAAGTGGGGGGAATAAATCATGTATATCAACCATATATATATATATATATATATATA
>ML783039.1:169486-182465 GCA_009831015.1 Picea engelmannii | reverse complement strand
AATTAAACAAATATGAAACTAAAGATCAGCTGCACACAAATGTGGACCTGACCTCATTGATTCGAAAATTCAAAATACTCAAAGGAGGGAGGGGTTGGAGAGGATCTTTATTCCAATGATTATTTGGTGCTCTTCCCATTGTAGCTGCTGAGAAAAACCCCGAGCAAAACCCCCGTTCGAGGAGCAAGGAGCAGAGAAAACCTCACCACCGAAACCCCCGTCGTAGAGCAAGGAGAAGAGGTAGAGGACCCCAACTACCCAACCAAACCTGTGGATACCAAGACCGAGACCGAGGGCCATCCAAAAGTAAGATCGAGAGTTGTGCATGAGACTTTCAAAGGAAAGGAGGGAATCAAGGGCTATCCCAGACTGATATCGAGACTTGTGCATGAGACTGTCAAGGGAAAGTGTAATAGATGAATCCCCTTGCGGAAAAGTGGATTCCCTCTTGGTCTCTAGACTCCTAAGGCCAAGACATAAAAGTGCTTAACATGGACACTGACTTCCTTTTAGATCTAATCAAGCTAATAAATGAGAGATAAGGAGAAAAATATGTACCTTGTTAGCCATGTTCGTCCTTGCAAAGTCCTGGCTGAGCTTTGATCCTGAGCTCCCTGATAGGTCCTGCAAAACAAAAAAAGAAACAATGGAATTCCTACTCTACTAAGATTAGCTCAAATATACATCCATCTACCGCATACAAAATCATATGGAACGAGCATAAGTTTGAAAGAAACAGGCCAAGCATTGATTATTAATGAGAACAAGTAAAAGTACTTACGATCCTTTGAATGAAGGTGCGACAACTTCTTCCAGTTCTCCTTGTCCAACCCCTTTGCTCAAGCAATCCACACACAAAATGCAGATTCTTCAGATGGCATCTCACTCATGAGATCATAAGTTAGATGCTTCATAATACTTTCCACCCCCCTTTTCACCATGAGAAGACCTCCTTATATAGCCTTGGAGAGACCCAACAACTTGAGAGATCTTTGAGATAAGTTGAGGATTCCTCTCCTTCAGTTGAGGATCTTCCCTAAGATCATGCCTTGACCATATATAGGAATCCAACTACCTTCAGAGATTAAGGGGATTCTTCCTTGTTTTATCTCAACAAACCAAAATTCGCTCAGGAAGGGTAGCGCTCCCCATAAAGGGGCACCTGAGCGCTATAACACTTCCCCAAAGAGGCCCAGGGAGTGCCAATGCTCCTTGACAGTGTATAGGGGAGCACTCCTCCCCAAAATCCATTTTTTAGTGGTTCTTTAAGTGGCAAAAGGATTGCACTCCCTGTCAACTTATTTTTCTTCTTCAAAACTAGTCTTTGAGGTGTCTTAAGTGTCTTTACGATGTTGTTTAGAGGTATGACATAGGAAAGATGGAAGTATGATGTTTATGACACTTGAAACACTTGTGGACAATATGCGACACTTGCGGACATGATGCGACACTTACAACACTTGTAATGACGACAGTTGCGACACTATCAAAGTGAGTAATTTTGAGGTGTAACAGGAAGGAGGGAAATAATGGTATGTGCGAGTTGCTCAAGTTTTCCATAATGAATAAATTTTGTAGTGGTGAGAATGGAGGAGTAGTATTGTTGAGTAAATTCTCATGGATTTCCTCTCCTTTTGACTCCTCCATTGACTCATCCTCTTGAGATCCTATATCCTTTGAACATACACTAGAACCATGAATCCACAACCCCATCTCATCTTCGCTTCTTCCTACTCTTGAGAGGACTCTAGCCACCTTTGCCATTTCTTTGTCAATGTTTTTCTTAGATGGTATATTGTCCATAGTGTGGAGGTCGACGGGTGTTCCGTTTTCTTACTATTGGTGAACTCCTATATATGAAGGGGTGGGTTGTTCTACTTCATTCGAAACTAGGACTCCCAAGACATAAATAACATAATCGTGTAGATCATGATCCCAAGAAATCAAAATTCCATGGGGGTTATGTTTCCCATGTATGTCATATATTGATGATTTTTGTGGTTGTGGGAATCATGCTTCATTAGTTCAAACCCAAAACCCATATGAATTTGATCCCAAAACCCATACTCTTCCTCATTAAGAGTGTTTTACAATGATTTTTTTTTTAAGAGTCATGCCTAATTTCACATGCTTACTATTAATCACTTACATAAAATTGGGCCTTTAATAGCACTTTTTCAAACACAATTTGCCTCATTTGTTAGCCAACATGTGTTCCCTCACTTTTTCACTCTTTTTATAACAAACTATAAAAGGATCATAAATCAATGCATTAGATAGACGCACTATTTTTCTTCAATCATAATCCAATCAGTTTATGATTGATTGAATATGTTGGGTCTATAAGGCCGATTGTAAATTGGATTTGCATTTATATTTGGTTTTTTAGATGAGTTTTTGGATTTGTGGCCCCCATTTGTAAGAAGAGTTAAGACCTCCTAGCATGACTCCCATTTTGGAGTTGTGGCTCCCATGTTTCACCTCATAGAATGAATTTTTAGTTTCCATTGGTAATCTTCCTTTTTCATGCATGCACTTGTTGTGTCCATGCATGCTCATTATCATATGCCTACTATGTGCACTTCTCCTTATATGTGTTTGAATTGTACTCGACACACCTAACTTATATCATGCACTTTCACCCAATACACATTACTTCTACATGTGCTCACTAAGAATTATTTCTGTTGCGCTCTTGTCCCTATTGCATCCCTATATGCTCTTAGTCACCATAAACATTTGACACGCTCTTTCCTATGATGTGCTCATATGTTCCATTGTCATTTAAATCATGCTTCCTTGTGTTTCACTTACTTATATTGCACTCACTTGATGTGCCTATGGACTTAGTTGTTTCAAGGATGCTTTTGCCTCACCCAAGAAATGTAATAGGATTTTTGTGCATACATAACACAATAATAGACAAACATAATGGAAAGAATAATAAATGTAAGATATATTATTGTTAGACCATGAGACTGTGGTCTAGCACCAAGTAGCGAGGTGATCAATCTTGTATTAATGTAGAGACCTGAGTTCAAAACCACTTGATTGGGCGCAGGTGAGGAAAATTGCAATTCCTAGGTGACTTTGATTGCATAGATACACTCCTCATAGCACAACAACTCAACCAAAGAGATTCTATAAGACATTCTCAAAGAAAAAGATATATCAATGTAAATATGAGAAGTATTTAAAAAGAAATGACAGTATAAAATACACTGTGGGAGCACATTGGTCACTCTTATATAAACCAAAAGAAGATATATTCTAAGATATAAAAGCTAATAGCTAGAGAAGGGCATGTTACTAGGAATACTAGAGTGATATAGGGACTACTAAGGGCCAAAATCCAAAACCCCTTGGAGGGAAGCCTCAAAGCGGGGTACAAGGGAAGAGGCCTTAGAGCCCTCTGACCTATTGCTCAAGAAGTAGGAGGAAAATCTACTCTATAGGTAATCCACTTCTATAAAAGTGTCACTCCTATCATCCTAGGTTGAAGAGAAGAATCTAGAAGAATGATTGGTCTGTTGTGTGTCTTTTTGCCTCAAGGGGCGAGCTTAGTGCTATTGTCTAGATGTAAAGAATTTTTTCTAGAACACTGATCCTTGTCTCGGGATTCAAGTTGGCAAGTTCATACATATCTCGTTGATGGTGGGGTAGGAGGCCCCTCGATATCACCCAGATTTGGACCCTACTGTAATGGGGCTATTTTCAACCTACCTAATGGTGCCCTTGTTTTATAGGATCATAAAAAAATTGATGTAATCATCCAAGAAGTGTTTAGTTGGGGTGGGGGCCTCAACATGGAAGGTTGGAGACCCAATGTCTCCCTAAAAAAAAAGGCAAGGCACCATTCATCCAGGTATTGGAAAAAGGTGGAGAGGGGTTTCTAAGACTTCTTGAAAAGGTAGTAGAAGTGTCCCCCAATCTTATAGTAGATGGGACATTGGAAAAAAAAGTGCTCCTCTGTCTCAATCTCCTACATATGACATAATTGATACATCCTATCCTCCCATGGAATCTGGTGCTTGGACTCTACATATGTTAACTATGTGTATAAGTTGAGGTATTTTTAACGAGATATTGTTTGTAATGAGCCTTTATAGGCTAAACATCTTATTATGTAAAAAATATTAGTGAAGAAGTTAGTTGATAAAACATTTAGTGGTTCATACCTTATCGTTATATCTCTTAATCATATGATATTTGTTATATCAATCATGTTACTCTTGATTTTACATGAGGCGTACACTATTGAATTTTTTCGTACAAAGGTGTATGAAAATGAGAGGTACAAATGGATGTTGTAAGAAGAGTGAATACCCTCAAGTTATGAAGAAGCCAATTTTCTTCATTTACATATTGACAGTCTTTGTACTTGAAATATACCGTTGTCTTTGTTGTTATATGCTTGTTTCTCATGCACCATTGTTAATGTACCTATCTTGATTAGTGCAAGCATCTATTGTTTCATATAAGAGTTTGTCCTTTCCTTCAACTTGTATTGGCACGTATACTTGTTGCAAGAACACTTTTACTTTGTCATATAACTTATATATTTCCTTGTCATTGAAACTTGTCACTTGACCCATCTTTAGATGAGTCCTTAGCACCCTTGGGATACCATTCATTAATTCTAAAGAATCTATCTTGTTGAGTATCCTCCAACCATTCATTAATTCTAAAGCATCTATCTTGTTGAGTATCCACTAAGCCTTTTTAGTATCATCAAGAAAAGTGTAATCCACTAAGACTTTTTAGTATCATAGACCCTAAATATCCTCGCTAGGGCTGCATTTCCTTCATCACCCTATCTACAACAATTCCCAAGCCTAATGTTGGGACTTTAATGCCTCTTTCTATCCTAACGAATTTCATACACCTCTAATGTTTGGACTTTAATGCCATTCTATAAAAGAGAAGACTCACACCCCAAGGAATACCAAGATAACAATAATGGGATGCCATGTATGATATGAATCAAGTAAACAAGGACCCCAATAATTTTGTTATACACAATAGAATCAAGTATATTCTCCAGGCAAAATATGGGTTCCCTAAATATTTGCTCGCTAACTTATCTTCTCATTTTTTCGAGTGTTGGTACCACAAACTTATATTCACACGATAACGTATCTTCTTGTTTTAACGAGTGTAGGTACCACCAAATAGATATCTGTCGGATCTATCTTCTTCGAGTGATGATCAAGATATACTCAGAGAGGTTGAAAGTGAGACGTGTTGTACTAGATCTACCGGTTCTAGATCAACTAGATCTGAAAATGTAAGGAAAAGATTTTGTATACGCATGCAATTTTTTATTTCCAACGGAGGGTCATGTAATTATGATGCTGAGAGAATAGGTGATATTGAGTTTCCCTTGAGGTATATGCATATAGTGAAACGATGGGCACCTAAGGAGCTACCTGAAGTGGACTCAAATTTCTTCATCAGTGGGAGGATGTATTGCATTGCTCCTTCGTCCTTACATGGATTGGGGTTATTTTCCATGGATGGCATAAAGTTTGGCTATGGAACTATAATTGAATTGATGGAGTATGTCAGACCATGATAAAAATACAATCACTAGTTGATGTTGGTCCGATATACGTGAAGTATGCGGAGATACAAAGTTGTCACAAATTAGATACAACTAGTAGATAAAAGTCAAAATAAAGGGGCAACTATGTATATTGACGGAAGGCCAAAAGATTCTAGAAACATTGCGGGATTTATAAATAGTACACGTCCAGTGGCAACAACTAAGAAACTGCATTTCATATTTAAGGGACGCGAAAGAAATCGTATATTTGTATGTGCAGCAAAAACAATAGTTCTAAGTGAAGAGTTTTTGATCGATTACAACTTAAATTGAATAGATGGAGGGGGTGCAACTATGGGGGTAAATATATTACATACCATTCAACTCAACCTTTGATCAATCATTGTTATAATTTATCTCTGCAATATTTCAATTTTTTACTGCATATATTTGATTTTTCATTATTTATTTTATGATATTACTGCAATATTTCATTTTTTTAATGTTATAATTACTTTCATAACTCTTGTTGATTAATTTATTGTGTCAACATATATCCAGGGTGACCATGAGAAATCACACACTACATCTGTCCAGGGTGACCGTGGAAATACACCCGCTGTGCCTCAGCAGGTAAATGTTAAATATAGTAACAACTTATGACTAGAACAACTAAATTTTTGAAATTTCATTATTTATTTTATGATATTACTACAATATTTCATTTGTTGAAATTACAAGTGAATTTCATAACTTTTGTTGATTGATTTATTGTGTCAACATTTGTCCAAGGTGATCGTGGAAAATCGCCCGCTACATCTGTCCAGGGTGATTGTGGAAATGCACCCGTTGTGACTCAACATGTAAATGTTAAATATAGTAACAACTTATGACTACAACAACTAAATTTCTAAAATTTCATTATTTATTTTCTGATATTACTACAATATTTCATTTTTTCAATGTTACAGGTGAATTTCATAACTTTTGTTGATTGATTTATTGTGTCAACATCTGTCCCGGGTGACCATGGAAAATCACCCACTACATCTGTCCAGGGTGATTGTGGAAAATCACCCGCTACATCTGTCCAGGGTGACCATGGAAAATCACCTACTACATCTGTCCAGGGTGACCGTGGAAAATCACCTACTACATCTGTCCAGGGTGACCGTGGAAAGGCACCCGCTGTGCCTTAGTGGGTAAATGTTAAGTATAGTAATAACTTATGACTACAATAAATAAATTTCTCAAATGTTAAAATTCATCTCATTAATTTTATTCATTAATGTATTATGGCATGGTCAACGTGGGAAGGCACCCATTGAGGATCTTGAGGATGAAATATTTTATTCCACTGACCCAATAACAACTGTCGCGAAGGCCTTGAAGAAGGCAAACATAGAATATCTAGGTTTGTTTCGCAAAAGACCCCTGACACAGGAGGACATGGAAAGAATTACAGAGCTACAAAATCTAATAACTAATTTTGGGGTAAGTGGCATATTCACATATTTTTATCAGCTATGACAATTTCATATCTATTTTTTTGTTTTATATTTTCTATATGATCTGATAAAGTAAATTTTTCCGTTTGTAGGAGTTTTAAAACCCCCTTCCCCGGGAACCTGTCGAGCCTGCAACTACTATAGGTAGCAGTGATGGTCCAATGCAACAAAAAAGTTGACATAGCAAAGTAAAAGTGAGGATTTTTGACCCTCCTGAGGTTCCCCTCGAATCCATTGATGAGCGCAATGATGTTGATCAACATGAAACACCGGAGCATGATGAGTCAGAGCCTAGGACTCCACATGACTCTGGAGATGAACGTACTGTAGATGGAGAAGAAATTATTCATGGAGCAACATTAATTAAAAGCACTAGATCACTAGATCTCACCTTTCTGGTGGATGACGCATGTGTTCCGATCAAGATTCAAAAGATTGCAGGTATTTGTTAATTAATTGATTCCTTTTTATCATGAAATTGAAATGGGAATTTGTTGAGATTATTATAAATTAATGGATAACACGTTTCTATAGGAAACAATGTTTTCTACAGAAACTTGAATGACAAATCATTGGAGTTGTTTGTCCCCACCATTCGCAAATGGTGGAATGGCTAAGATAGCGAAAATAAAGATGAATTGATAGGCCACATGGTAAACTTGTTCGGTAATACGTTCAACAAGAAAGTGGTTACAAAGTTAGCTGGTAGGAATTTCAAATATACCAAGGCCCACTATAGGGATAAATTGCAATTATGCCTCAAGCATGAGTGCCCTCCCATGGTTCCAGAGAAAGAGTGGAAGGCCTTGATAGAGGATGCAAATGAGAACTTGTTTAAAAAAAAGGAGGACATCCACGACCTGGTCAAGCTAGGTACAACACATGTCATATTCTTAGTGAAATATGCTCATTTATGTTTTTATTTCTTGTTTTAAGTAACAATTCCGATATATAATTTGTAACAACCCCATCGTTACGACTACATGTGTCGCGACGCAAAGGCAATTTTTTGTTTTGTTTTTGTTTTAAGCAGGAAGGCGATTGACGACAATAATTAATTAACACGACTTAATGACGAACACAACTCACACAATCAGGCAATAGACAACAACGACCCAACTTACTAGCACATCAAGAAACCGGACGAAACATGCGATAATCAAAGACAGATAAAAACGGCTACCCGCCCGACATAAGCAAGACAATGCCTACAAGCTAAAGGAAAACATCAACAAACTCAACACAATGACTTCGACGACCAGTATCTAGAAACCTCTACGACACACAAAACCGAACACATTGAGGCATTACAGGACCAAGTACCAACATCAATTACAACGAACAACGCCCACATCGGGAAGAACAAGACCCAAGGCCTAGTCAATAGGCGTCCTTATCGGTCAGTCGTGCAATGACCCAATCAAAAGGAATCATGCTGCCATAGTGACAAGCATGATTGTAACTAAGGCACAACATAAACCAATCAACCTTAAATCATGACATGATCCAAACTCCAGAAGTCCAAACTTAAATTGTCAAACATTAGACGCAGAAAATAAAAGAAGCACTCAAACAACCAACTAGAAATGACGCAAGATAACTACGTTCCATACATTTTAAATTGCGCAATGAACCAGATAGCCTTCTTGTTTCTTACAAGGAAGTCACCTGAGGTCTGACAATAGATAACCATCTTCCATTAAAATCCAACCCGAAGCATAATATACATTTCAATCCACTAACATACGCGCATATAACCCAATAATAACACATAGCTCATAGTGAATAATTGATGTAACCAATCATAATTTATTATTCAATTATAACGTCTTCATGTATCTTTTACCCTTCCTTTCAACTGTTTATTGATCAATAAATCAACTATACTTTAACTTTTCCAGGTTGATATCAACAAGAATAACCTCTTCCTTCCTTCTATTTTAAAATTCAATCCTTTAGAAATATGACAAGAATGAAGCATCTTAAAACAAATAAATTATCGTTTAACATTAAAAATATCATCTAAATTAACAGTGCTTCCCTATCAACCTTTGCATTAAACCATTACAACATCTGCAATCCAAATAGCCTTTCAATCCGACAACTCGCCTCATTCAACTGCACAATATATATACATATGATCCATCGACAAGGACAAAATGCAGTGGTGTAGAAACTTAATTATTGATAAGGGTTGTGCAAATCATAAGAAATTGTTAAATGACATTTAAATGCAAACTGTAAAAAGTTAAGAATCTTTAAATAGAAATATGCAATCTAGTTATGAAGACTGCATTAGTCACGAAATATGTAAATTGAAATTAAATCAAAGGGTAAGGTAAACATTCCATCTATCCATTCAAATTGTTATTTATCAATGCTAATCCATTCAATCGCTAGAAAATTTTCCAGACTTAAAATCACTGCCAATAAGTAAATACATGCTATTGTTGTCTCTTAAATATACATTTTCAACAACAACAATGCTGGCTATTAACACATGACAATGTTGTCTATTAAATGAATGGTGTCATTTTCTATTATAAATAATATCCATATCTATATGATCCATATGATCCATAAATATCGACCATAACTGTCATACACAACAACAACACAACCATTACCAACAACACAATTACACAGTCACAAAACACACTATTACACAACCATAAAATGCAACTACCACACTATCACAATGCAACCACAATTGATATCTAAATTCACTGTCATAAAAATGTAGTCATGATATTGCTAAAAACCTAGTCATGATCTTGCTAAAAGCACAATCATGATATTGCTAAAAACACAGTCAGGATCCATAAAGATCCATAACTATCATACATTGTACAAATTCGTTGTCAATCAAGGTATAATTTCGTTGTCATTCAAAGGTATAATTCATTATCTATGGAATCTAACTGTTGTCCTTTAAACTAAAACCAATATAATAAAATCACTATCTACCTCTATTCTTTAAACTGAAACAAAGATAACAAATTCGCTATTTATACCATCCTATCTATATAATAAATATAATAAATTGTTATATAAACTATTGATAAATATTCGTTGTATAAACTATTCATACATGTTTGCTATATAAATTATTGATAAATATTCGTTGTATAAATTGTGTAAACATTCGTTGTATAAACTATTGATAAATATTCGTTGTTTAAATTATTGATAAATATTCGTTGTATAAACTATTGATAAATATTCGCGGTATAAAATATTGATAAATATTCTCTATATAAACTGTGTAAACATTTGTTGTATAAACTATTGATAACTATAATGATAAATCGGTTGACATAGTTGGGTAAGTATGAGTAAATCACCCAGAATAGTGGTGTGTAAATTTTGTGTATTAGCCCAGAAAATCATGGGGTGAGTGTTGTGTCACATGCCAAGAAAGATCGTCCCAAAATAAAATCGATGTCAATCAAATTCTCTGAGTAATTATATTAAAAGGGAAAAATTTGAAAATTTACACAAATAACTCTCTGCCCAACAAAGGTGCTATGTAAATACCTTTAAAAGTGAAAAAAAACAAATGTACAAGAATGGATCTCTACCCAGCTAAATCGCTATTTAATTTACAATAAGATCCATAACTAAGGAACAATAAAATCCAACTAGAACGCTGTGTACAAATTGTGTGGAAGGCCTGTGTAAAGCGCCAAGACAACGTGGTGTGAATGCTGTAAAAAAAAAAGAATTGCAGAGTAAAAATTTGGGGAGGACGCAGAGATTTGCATAAAAGGAATAAAGAGATCAGAGGTTAATCATTCAGAGACAAATCAATCAAAACACAATGATTCTCATTCATAGAAAGCGTAGAGACTAATCATTCAACAATGAATCAACAAACGCAACGATACTCATTCATAAGCAGTCGCGAGGACTAGAGATTAATCATAAGAGAAAAACGTAGAGATAAATAAGGAATAGATAGCTGGGATAAATTTATCCTTCACTTATTATCCATGCACATGAAAGAAGGGCATTTGAATCTACAGGTATTTAAACACCGAAGTGATGACCGTCGATTCGACTCCTGGCCGACTGCTCAGGCACAGACTAATAACTAAAGGGATAAGGGAAAAACACAAATTTCTTGATAATAATCAATAAAAAAAGCACAAAGAAGTCATTGCAATCAGATTTTTGGTTTTCCATGGGAAATCAATTCAAAATACAATGAGCATAAGGCTGGGATGACTTTAAGTTACTTGATTATAAAACGTTGAATAAAACATAATCTTTATCACAGTAGAAGTACAATATTGAAGGCACAGGAACAATATTAAACTACCATTCAAAATATACACATGCATACTGTGGCCAAATGCGAAAGCTTCAAGTCGTTGTCTTGCACTCGTTCCGTCCATCTCCTGCTTGCCAACCGATGTGACCTCACCGGTACCTCCCAACCAATGCTAGGGGTACTATTCTTCCCCCTAAGCCCCCCGAGCCACAAAGGGGCCATGCACACAATACTAGAGAAATGCTAGCACACAAATCTCCTCGCAAGGTTGAGCTACCACTCGTTACCCGAGTTGGGTATCCCAACTCCCACAAGAGAAAGTTCAGTCAAGAAAAATTTCAGCAGTGTAATGTTACGCAAAAAGATCCCATGATACTCCTCCTCCTCCATCATTTTTATATAGTTTTTAAGTAATTAGTTTCCCAAATTCTCATTAAATTCCTTTTTCATTAAATTAATTAGGAAAAAACTCCCCCATACACATGTCGCCCATCCCCTAGTTGCACCAAAAAATCTATTTTATTATTTAATTAAATATTCCTATTTCCCTCACCCACCTAAAAGCATTCCTAAAAATGCTCCTTGGTGTCCCAATATTCCCTTACAAATCTTAAATGACTTACGCGTTACTTAATTCCTAGTTGAGTTCACAAATAGCAAGTTCCCAAGGCAATATTCCTTACTAAGTTAGACATTCAACTTTTTCTTTACGTTTCCCCTTTTTCTTTAAGTTTCCCATTTCTTTTAAGTTTCCCTCTTTTTCCTTTTTAACTAAAAATCAATTTAGCAAGTGTAGATAAAACAACCATTTACCCTTTTCCCTCTTTAATTAAAAATTAATTTAGCAAGTGTGGATAGAACAACCATTTACCCTCTTTTCTTTTTAACTAAAAATTAAATTAGAAAATGTAGATAAAAACAACCCTTTCCATTTTTAAAATTTTAACCCTCCAATATAATTTTGACTTTAATAAATAAATTTGAATTTCTTACCCCCCTTCTTGTTACATGTTTATTTATTATTATTATTTTTTTTGATCACATGTTCTACTTAGACCTAGGTTTTAATTTCACTAGGCTAGGCAACATTTTTATTAGGGAAAAATTGTTTTTAAATCTTACTTATTGTTTAGTTCTAATTGATGATGTCAATCATAGTTTATTTAATGTCAACCCGGGAAGGTAAACTTAGAAGCACTACCTAAAATATATAGATCTAGAAAGATTCCTAATATGTCCAAGATCTTAAAGTTCCCTTACAAGAACATATTCATCAAAATCTCTTTCAACAACTAATCAAACCTAGATCTAACAATTGTCAAGATCCTAAGGTTCTCTTACAAGAACACCTGAATTTTAGGATCTCCTCCAATATTAGAACAAAACTTAAAAGCTAAAATGAAACAAACCTAAAGCTAATAATTGTTTGAGATCTTATGGTTCTCTTACAAAAACACTTTCAAATAAGATCCTTCCAGTATTAGAACATTTAACAAAACTTTAAAAGCTGAAATCAAACAAAACATAAATTAAGTTATACCTAAAATAAGCAAATCAACATGCAAGTGAGGCCATGGGGGCCCTCCATAACTCCACAAGCACACCACTTCAAAGGAGACTCAGATGTAGAAGCAAAATCGAAGTATGATTCTT
>ML783039.1:133683-153680 GCA_009831015.1 Picea engelmannii | reverse complement strand
AATACCACTTACCACCCCATGGGGGTCCGAAAACCACTCTCCCTCCTCCAAAACCGCCTTCCCCAAAATAAACAAAAAAAACTACTTTTTGCCTAGTTTTACCAGTCCATTTATGAGAGTGATTCCACAAAAACCAGAAGGAATTTTGAAAAACTGAGAGAGTTTTTTCTCCAAAACAGGATGACAAACAATAACCTCTCTCAGTGTTTTCACGGGTATCAGGAATTGGGAGAATCGAAGCCATCTCTGAGCACCATTTTTTAGGTTTCCAGTTTTCCTGATCTTCCCATGTTTTTGCGGTGGCTGTTTTGGAGATATGGATATGAATTTGGAAAAACCGAAAGAGGTTTTTGTTCATAACAAGCTCATATAAAAACAATCGCCCCGTTTTTACATAGACATCTCATATTGGGAGAAATGAAGACTTCACATGACCCTATTTTTCATAAATTCAAGAGACATAAAGTCAAAGGATAGATGGAAAAGAGAGCGGATTCAAAGGCACAGATCACCCAAAGATCCCATAAAAACAACGCTGGATATATGAATGAATCTCAATGATCTCTATATCTTCATAATCCAAAATCGAATTGGTTTAGATTTTCCTAAATTCAATCATGCGCATTAATGATAGGACCATTGTAAATAATTTATAAATACTTCTAATTTTGAAGTATCAGAGGTTGGTCAGTTGAGACTTGTTCATAGAATAGGATCCATATTTTAAAGCAACTCACATAGCCTCCTATGTTCATCAATCCAATAATACAGTCACAACAATTACATACTTCATGTGTCAATCTTGGTGGTGAAGTGCCTCTATTCACTGTTATTTGTTTCCATTGTATTTCTTAAGTTATTCATATTCTAAATTATGCTAAGAGGTGTAAAGAACAAATTTTTTTGATACATACACTCTATTTCTGGATTTGACATATTTATCAATGTTTTCTGTTCAATGGTTAATTCCAGGATTCTTGATTTCCCTATTATTACCTGGTCCTCTCATCTTCTCCTCCAAATCCAAAATCAACCTCAAAGAATCCAACAAGAGTGTCTACCTTGCCCTATAGGGATGTCTGTAGAACCTATCTTTGATTGAACCACAACTTGTGACTCCATTTCCCAATGGTTTTTTCCCTTGTTGTTTGAACCCAAAAATTCAAAACAACCTTGTACTCTTATAACTAACCTAAAATTCCCAACAAATAAAGCTATATTAGATAGAGAGAGCCCTATCTGAGTCTTGGAGGGATAGATCCAGGACTTCAAGTGGTTTGATGTTACCTCTGTGATTGCCTCCACAGCCTTGGGAAAATTAGAGAGTGATAACAACAAGTATGGCATCTGCGTCGCAAGCCATTGGTGGGTTTTTTACTCTGCCATGCTTTTTCGTCGTTATTTCCATGCTGCTTCGTCAATATAGCGACACATCTTCGTCGCAAGAAGGTATACATCTCTTCTTCTTTTCTTTGGGATTCCATCTTTCCGACATATGTTCGTCGGTCTACTAATGATAGTTTGTCATAATTACGATGATGTGAACAAAAACAATTAACATAAAATATTTAGGATGATGACACGTGGCGGCTTGATTTCGTCATTGTTTCCAAGAATACCTAGTGTGTGGATATAGTGACGAAAAAATTTCCACGAAAAATACTGTTTGGATTCGTGGAAAGTGTGACAGATAGGTGTGGCAATAGCAACGAAAAACTGTGGCAAATTTGGTCATATGTAGTAGTGAGTACTTTCAACAATGTCCCAAAGTTCATTTTCTTGGAAGAGTAAAATGATTCTTTCCTTCCATGGACAGAAATTCCCTACCCCTTCTAACCTATCCTCCCACCTCAAACTTGTAGCCATATTGTTGAAGAAAACAAGCCCAAACCTCCACTCAACAAATCCGCCCACAAAATATTACTGCTGATATAGATTTTGGAGTGTTAATAACTCACTTCCTAGTTGTTTTAAGGCTATTCCAGTCACCAACACTCTGATACCATGAAGAAATTTGATGTCCCCAATCAGGTTTCAATCACTCCTTATCACTGCCATAGTTTAATGCCCAACCCATGAACAAAAACTTCATCTTATAACATTTATTAAATTCTGGAAATGAAATTGTTGAATTTGAAACACAAGACATAGCTTCTTTGACTGGAAATTAAATGCAGAAATAACTCAATAGAAAATGAACAAGGTACACAGGAAATTTTGGTCCAAAAATGACCCAGGAAAAACCCCCAGGGTGAGGGAAACCCGTTCTTCTGAGAGGGAAGCTTCTTTTATTAATTTTCAAGCATTTGGGAATTACATTTGGAGTAGAAAATAAAATACACAGTAGAGACAACTTATCTCTCTTTTCCCAAGACAAAACTTTCTTGGAAACTGTGTCAATCAACCACCTCAAAATTTGAGCCAAGCTTACTCAGAATTTATGTACGTTGTACGAACAATACTGTACAGACAACATTGTATGGACCTCGATTTCTGTATAGGTTGTACAGATCCATATGACCGTACAGATTCAATAAATGTTGTACGACTGCCTTGATTTCCATGTAGATTCCACCTCGATTTCTGTGCAGAAATATGTACTGTACGCACTGGTTATGGATGTAATTAATGCTGGTATTTTCCTTTATTTATGTTCCCACCTTTGTATATTTTAACCTTGTACAATATTTGCTGCAAACTAATTTTCAGTAAAAGAACAGAAAAGATATAATGAAAAATACAAACATTACGCAAAGATTTTTCCTCTGTAAACCCAAACCGGGAAAACCAACATATTTTATATTCATTCATCATGATACATTGTTTACAATAAAATATACATATAGGATCCAGCGCCATCCAAAACCCTAACCCAATGACCTAGATTAGTCAATAACCCTAATTCCTTAACCGTTAATAGAAAACCATTGGCAAAAAACCATGTGCCAAAAAACCACCTAAATATGTGACACACTTCCTGAGGTAGAATATAAAACATACCCAAAATTCTCCCACTTGTTGTTATATTTTCATACAGGGGTTACAGGGTTACATAGTCAACAATCCAGGGAAACAATGCCCATGGATCCTCTACACCAAGAGAACTTCTCAGTGCCCACAAATTTTGTTAATGAGTTTGCAACATTCTTCAAAGTGTCCACCTTCATCAACGATACTTTCTTTTATTCAATCATATCTCTCACAAAGTGATATTGAATATCAATATGCTTTTTCTTTGAATGATAAGTCAGTTTCTTTGCCAGAAAAATTGCGCTCTGACTGTCATAATCTGTTCTTACAACTTCTTGTACCAACCCAATACCTAGACACAATCTTTATAACCATAATGCTTCCTTACTTGCATGAGTGGCTGCCATGTATTTAGCTTCTATAGTTGAAAGTGCCACTACAACATGTCTTTTGCTCATCCAACTTATTTCTCCTCCAAACAGATTAAAACATACCCACTTGTAGATCTCCTAGGATCCAGATCTCCAGTCCATTATGCATCCACAAATCCATGTATATCCACCACTCTGTCCAATCCTAGTCTTCTTTCATGGCACAATCCATAGCTAGCAGTGCTACACAAATACCTAAAAACTCTTTTTACTGCTTTCCAATTCTCCTTCCCTGGTTTTGACATATACCTGCTCAAAAATCCCACTGCATGTGCAATGTCCGGTCGAGTACAAACCATTTCATACATCAAACTACAAATTTCACTCGCATATGGAACATGAGACATGTCCTCCTCCTCTTCCTATGCCTTGGGACACTGATCCACATATAACTTTACCCCAATAGGAATAAGAATATTGATTGGTTTACATTCTTGCATATTAAACCTTTGCAATATTGTCTCGACATATTTTCTTTGATTTAATCATAATTTCCTCCTCTTCCGATCTCTTTTAATTTCCATGCCCAAAATGAAATTTGAAGCACCGAGATCCTTCCTGTCAAGTTTAGAGGACAACTGCTTTTTCACATCCTAGATAATATCCTTATTGTTTCCTATCAACAACATGTCATCCACATACAAGACACAATAAATCAAATGATCACCAATTAATTTAAAATACACAAAGTGATCCTCTTTTCTTCTTGTGAAGCCAAGTCCCGGAATATAAGTATAAAATTATTGATACCACATCCTTGGTGATTGTTTTAAACCATACAAAGAATTTTCCAGCTTGCATACCAACTCCTTCTTTCCCTTCACAACATAACCTTCTG
The DNA here is from genome assembly GCA_009831015.1 of Picea engelmannii. NCBI lineage: Eukaryota > Viridiplantae > Streptophyta > Pinopsida > Pinales > Pinaceae > Picea > Picea engelmannii. The sequence continues at coordinate 149,441 of ML783039.1, read as the reverse complement.
GTTGCTTCATATATATTTCTCCTTCTAGATCCCCATGTAGGAACGTTGTCTTCACAACCATCTGTTCTACATCAAAATAAAATGTAGCAACAACAAATAACATAAATCTTATAGAGGTTAACTTGGCAACATGAGAAAAAATCTCACCAAAATCAATTCCCTCAACCTAGGAATAACCCTTTACTACTAATTGAGCTTTGTATTTCTCCACTTTTCCTTCTGCATTCAGCTTCTTTTTAAATACCCATTTGCTTCCAATTGGATTTCTTCCAGTTGGAAACTACACTAGATCCCAAGCCTCACTCTTATCCAAAGATGCCATTTCTTCATCCATGGCCCTTTTCCAGAGATTTCCATCCTCTCAATCCACTTCCTCCTTGACAGTTCTAGGATCATCATCAGTAATAGACAGAGCAAAATTTGAACAAAAATTAGATGGAGTATACCTTTTCGGTAGCCTTCTTTCTCGAACCGATCTCCTCAATACTGGAGTATGAGGATATTCTTCTTCTAATTCCTATTCTTCTGTAGAGTTTGAATCATCATCCTTTAAATCAAACTCTATTTTCTCTGGTTCTTCCTTACTTGGAAGGACTTCATGTTTAACAACATCCTTCATTTCTCTAAATACCACATCTCGACTATACACTACCTTCTTAGTTTTTGCGTTCCAAATCTTATAACCTTTGAGACCATCTTTATATCCAATAAAGATACACTTTTCAACCTTCTTATCTAGCTTACTCTTATTTTCCTTTGGAACATGAACATATGCATCACAACCAAATACCTTGAGATGTGTGAGAGAAGGTTCCTTAAGAGTCCATACCTCTTGTGGAGTCTTGTCATCCAATGTTGATGAAAGTGATCTATTGAATAGGTAACATGCAGTACCCACTGCCTCTGCCCAAAATTCTTTCCCTAACCCGACACCACTGAGTGTGCACCTTTCCTTTTTTATTAACGTCTTGTTCATCCTTTCTGCAACTCCATTCTGTTGAGGTGTGTATGGAGTAGTCTTATTCCTTGATATACCACACTTATTTCATAATTATTCAAATTCATTCCTGAAGAACTCTCTGCCATTATCTGTCTTCAAAACCATAATTCTTTTCTCTGTTTGATTCTCAACAAGATCCTTAAACTCTTTAAACCTATCAAAGACTTAAGATTTCTTCCTTTGGAAATAAATCCAAGTATTCCTCGAGAAGTAATCTATAAATGGGACATAGTACATATATTTTCAAAATAATGGGACCGACACAGGTCCAAAAAACTCATTGTGAACTAGCTATAAAATTCCTTCTTCCCTCGTTGCACCAGAGGGAAATCTTCCCCGATTTTGCTTCCCATATAGAAAATGTTCACAGAAATTAAAATCTAGAGAGAATTTATACATACCTTTAACCATATCTTTATCGTGTAGTAGTCGAAGACCCTTCTCTCCAATATGACTCAGTCTTTGATGCCATAGCATAACCTTTTCTCTAGAGACTGTAGGAGTTCTTTCTTCTTCAACTCCAATATCAAGAACAATGGAACTATTAGACCCATCACTAATACTTCTTCCTTGCAGCTTATATAGAGTTCCAAACCAAACTCCCTTCAACAACACCACTGCTCCTCGAACCATCCTACAAGTTACCTTTTCAAATATTGTTTTTACCCTTGCATCATCCATTTTGCTTACAGAAATCAAATTTCTGGCCAAACTTGGGAAGTGCAAAACACCAGGCAATCTTCTAATCCTTCCATCTATGAGCCTCAACTTGACTTTTCCTCGTCCTATGATTTTTGTTTTCGAATCATAACCTAATGAAACATTACCTCCATCATGCCTTCCATATTCACAGAACCACTCCCTGTGGGGAGTCATATGAAAGGATGCACCGGATTCAACCAACCATGCTTCATGATTTGCATGTGTGCTTGAAGAATCCAAGTACACATCCCCTCCTTCTTCCTTGGAGGTTTTTTCTTCTGTAGAAGGAGATTCTTCAGATCCCTTCTTTTTCTGAACTTTGGATCTACACTGCTTCTTGTAGTGCCCTTATTTTCCACATCTCCAACATACCTTTACAAAATTTCTGGGAGATTTATATCTACCCTTAGACTTAGATCTCCCACTTGAGAATTTAGATCTATTTCTTTCCTGGGAATGTCCTCTTCCAAATAATGCGTCTGTGCTCTGTCCTTCCATATTCTTCTTTCTCATCTCCTCCGACAACAAGGATGAGACCACTTCATCAACCTTCAAGGAAATTGTATTACTAGCTATAGCCACAACAAGACTATCCCATGAGTCTGGTAAAGAAAACAATAAACGGATACATTTATCTTCATCTGAAATTTTAATTTCAATAGATACTAACTGACTTACCACAATATTGAAGGTGTTAAAATGATCTTCCACCGAGTCTCCATATCTCATCCTTAGCTTATATAGCCTCTTTCTCATGAATAGTTTATTTACTAGGGACTTAGATTGATACAACTTCCCCAACTTTTCCCATAAATCCTTGGTTGTAGCTTCCTCTGACATATTCAGTAATACTGAATCGGAGAGACATAGTTGGATTGTGGTCTTTGCCTTTCGATCCAAATTTTTCCAGACATCTACTGAAGTTCATGTAGGTGGAGTACATGGATCTACCATGATCCATTGATCTTTGTCCACAAACAAATCTTCCATCTTGAGCTTCCACAACTCAAAACTTTACCCATTAAACTTCTCGATCTCCATCTTCGAATTTCTTGCCATTTATTTTCACCTAAAAAATCAATACCATAGATCTCCCACTGTAACAAGGATTATCATAGTCCCGAGACAAACCCTTGACCACAAAGGCCTCCCCCTGAAGCCAACCTCGCTCTGATACCAAATGTATATTTTAAACTTGTACAACATTTATTGTAAACATATTTCCAGTAAAAGAACAAAAAAGATACAATGGAAAATACAAATATTACACATATATTTTTCCCCTGGAATCCCAAACCACGAAAACCAACATATTCTATATTCATTCATCATGATACATTGTTTACAATACAATATACATATAGGATCCAACGACATCCAAAAACCTAACCCAATGACCTGGATTAGTCAACAACACTAATTCCTTCACCGAAAATATAAAACCATCAACAAAAAACCATGTACTAAAAAACCACCTAAATATGTGACACATTTCCCAAGGTAGAATATAAAACATACCAACAATTCTCCCACTTGTTGTTTTCTTTGCATACAGGGGGTTACAGGGTTACATAGTCAACAATCCAGGGCAACAATTCCCATGGATCCTCTACACCAAGAGAACTTCTCAGTGCTCACAGATTTTTTTAATGAGTCTGCAACATTCTTCAAAGTGTCCACCTTCATCAACAATACTTTTTTTTCTTCGATCATGTCTCTCAAAAAGTGATATTGAATATCAATATGCTTTTTCTTTGAATGATAAGCTAAGTTCTTCACCAGAAAAATTTCACTTTGACTGTCACAATCTATCCTTACAACTTGTTGTACCAACCCAATACATGAACACAATATTTGTAACCATACTACTTCCTTACTTGCATGACTGGCTGCCATTTATTCAACTTATGTAGTTGAAAGTGCCACTATATCCTGTCTTTTGCTCATCCAACTTATTTCTCCTCCAAACAGGTTAAACACATACACACTTGTAGATCTCCTATGATCCAGATCTCCAGTCGAGTCTGCATCAACAAAGCCATCTATATCCACCACTCTGTCCAATCCCAATCTCCCTTCACAACACAATCCATAGCTAGCAGTGCCACACAAATACCTAAAAACTCTTTTTATTGTTGTCCAATGCTCCTTCCCTGGTTTTTACATATACCTTCTCAAAACTCCCACTGCATGTGCAATGCCCGATCTAGTACATACCATTGCATACATCAAAATTCCAACTGCACTTGCATATGGAACACGAGACATGTCCTCCTCTTCTTCCTGTGTCTTGGGACACTGATCTATTGATAACTTTGCCCCAACAGGAATATGAACCTTGACCGGTTTACATTCTTGCATATTAAACCTCTGCAATATTGTCTCGACATATTTTCTCTGATTTAACCAGAGTTTCCTCTTTTTCCAATCTCTTTTAATTTCCATGCCCAAAATGAAATTTGAAGCACCCAAAATGAAATTTGAAGCACCGATATCCTTCATGTCAAATTTATAGGAAAACTGAGTTTTCACATCAGAAACATGTCATCCACATACAAGACCAAATAAATCAAATTATCACCAATTAATTTAAAGTACACAAAGTGATCCTCTTTGCTTCTTGTGAAGCCAAGTCCAAGCACATAAGTATAAAATTTTTGATACCACATCCTTGGTGATTGTTTTAAACCATATAGGGACTTTTTCATCTTGCATACCAGCTCCTTCTTTCGCTTCACAACATAACCTTTCAGTTGCTTCATATAGATTTCTTCTTCCAGATCCCCATGTAGGAATGTTGTCTTCACATCCATATGTTCTACTTCAAAATCAAATGCAACAACAATAGATAACAAAAATCTTATAGAGGTTAACTTGGCAACAAGAGAAAAAATATCACCAAAATCAATTCCGTCAACCTGGGAATAACCCTTTGCTACTAACTGAGATTTGTATTTCTCCACTTTTCCTTCTGCATTCATCTTCTTTTTAAATACCCATTTGTTTCCAATGGGCTTTCTTCCAGTCAAAAACTCCACTAGATCCCAAGCCTCATTCTTATCCAAAGATGTCACTTCTTCGTCCATGGCCCTTTTCCAGATATTTCCATCCTCTGAATCCACTGCCTCCCTGACAATTCTATGATCATCATCAACTATAGACAAAGAAAAATTTGAACGAAAATCAGATGGAGTATACCTTTCCGGTAGCCTTATTTCTTGAATTGATCTCCTCAATACTGGAGTATGAGGATCTTCTTCTTATGATTCCTATTCTTTTGTTGAGTCTGATACATCATCCTTTAAATCAAACTCTATTTTCTTTGGTTCTTCCTTACTTGGTAGGACTTCATGTTTAACAACATCCTTCATTTCTCTAAATAACACATCTCGACTATAAACTACCTTCTTAGTTTCTGGGTTCCAAAGCTTATAAGCTTTGACACCATCTTTATATCCAATAAAGATACACTTTTCAACCTTCTTATCTAGCTTACTCCTGTTTTCCTTTGGAACATGAACATATGCATCACATCCAAATACCTTGACATGTGTGAGAGAAGGTTCCTTACCAATCCATACCTCTTGTAGAGTCTTGTCATCCAACGTTGATGAGGGTGATCTGTTGACCAGGTAACATGCAGTACTTGCTATCTCTGCCCATAATTCTTTCCCTAACCCGACACCACTGAGCATGCACCTTGATTTTTCCATCAGCATCTTGTTCATCCTTTTTGCAACTCCATTCTGTTGAGGTGTGTATGGAGTAGTCTTCTACCTTGATATACCTTACTTCTTACCGAATTCTTCAAATTCATTCCTGCAGAACTCTCTGCCATTATCTGTCCTCAATACCTTAATTCTTTTCTCTGTTTGATTCTCAACAAGAGCCTTAAACTCTTTAAAAGTGTCAAAGACTTCATATTTCTTCCTAAGGAAATATATCCAAGTATTCCTCGAGAAGTCATCTATAAATGAGATGTAGTACATAGATTTTCCCAATGATGGGATTGACATAGGTCCAAAAACATCACTGTGAACTAGCTGTAAAATTCCTTCTGCCCTCGTTGCACCAGAGGAGAATCTTACCCGATTCAGCTTCCCATATTGACAATGTTCACATAAATCAAAATACAGAGAGAAGTTAGACATACCTTCAACCATACCTTTATCTTGTAGTAGTTGAAGACCCTTCTCTCCAATATCCCCCAGTCTTTGATGCCACATCATAACCTTTTATCCAGAGATTGTAGGAGTTATTTCTTCTTCAACTCCAATATTAGGAACAATGGAACTATTACACCCATCACTAATAGTTCTTCCTTGCATCTTATACAGAGTTCCAAACCAAACTCCCTTCAACAACACCATTGCTCCTCAAACCATCCTGTAGGTTTCCTTTTCAACTATTGTTTTTATCCCTGCATCGTCCATTTTTCTTACAAAAATCAATTCTTTGGCCAAACCTAGGATGTGCAGAACATCAGGTAGTGTTCTAATCCTTCCATCTATTTTCCTCAACTTGACTTTTCCTTGTCCTATGATTATGGTTGTCGAATCATCACCTAAGAAAACATTACCTCCATCATACCTTTCATATTCGCATAACCACTCCCTGTTGGGAGTCATATGAAAGGATGCACTAGATTCAACCAACCATGCCTCATGATCTACATGTGTTCTTGAATAAGACAAGTACACATCCCCTCCTTCTTCCTTGGAGGTCTTTTCTTCACTAGAAGGATATTCTTCAGATCCCTTCTTTTTCTCAACTTTGGATCTACACTGCTTCTTGTAGTGCCCTTCTTTTCCACATCTCCAACATAAATTTACAAACTTTTCAGGAGATTTAGATCTACCCTTAGAATTAGATCTCCCACTTGAGAACTTAGATCTATTTCTTTCCTGGGAACGTCCTCTTGCAAATAATGCGTATGTGCTATGTCCTTCCATATTCTTCCATCTCATCTCCTCCGAAAATAAGGATGAGACCACTTCATCAAACTTCAAGGCAGTTGTATTACTACCTATGGCCACAACCAAACTATCCCACGCATCTGGTAAAGAACACAATAAACTGATACATTTATCTTCATCTAAAATTTTAATCTCAACAAATACTAACTGACTTACCACAGTATTGAAGGTGTTTAAATTATCTGCCACTAAGTCTCCATCTCTCATCCTCAGGTTATACAACTTCTTTCTCAGGAATAGTTTATTTACTAGGGACTTAGACTGATACAACTTCCCCAACTTTTCCCATAAATCCTTGGCTGTAGCCTCCTCTGACACATTTAGTAATATTGAATCGGAGAGACACATTCATATTGTTCTCTTTGCCTTTCGATCCAACTTTTTCCAGTCATCAGTTGAAGTTCCTGGAGGTGCAGTACCTAGATCTACCGTGATCCATTGATATCTGTCCACCAACAGATCTTCCATCTTGAGCTTCAACAACTCAAACCTTTTCCCATTAAACTTCTCGATCTCCATCTTCAAATTTCTTGCCATTTCTTTTCACCTGAAAAAGCAATACCATAGATCTCCCATTGTAACAAGGATTATCATAGTCTTGAGACAAACCCTTGAATACAAAGGCATCCCATGAAGCCAACCTCGCTCTGATACCAAATGTAGATTTTAACCTTGTACAATATTTACTGCAAACAAATTTCCAGTAAAAGAACAGAAAAGATACAATGGAAAATACAAATATTACACAAATATTTTTCCCCTGGAAAACCAAACCCGAAAAACCAACATATTCTATATTCATTCATCATGATACAATGTTTACAATACAATATACATATAGGAGCCAACGACATCCAAAACCCTAACCCAATGACCTGGATTAGTCAACAACCCTAATTCCTCAACTGGAAATAGAAAACCATCGACAAAAAACCATGTGCCAACAAAATTCCTAAATATGTGAAACATTTCCCGAGGAAGAATATAAAATATACCCAACATTCTCCCACTTGCTGTTTTCTTTGCATACAGGGGGTTACAGGGTTACATGGTCCACAATCTAGGGCAACAATGCCCATGGATCCTCTACACGAAGAGAACTTCTCAGTGCTCACAAATTTTGTTAATGAGTCTGTAACATTCTTCAAAGTGTCCACCTTCATCAACGATACTTTCTTTTCTTCAATCATGTCTCTCACAAAGTGATATTGAATATCAATATGATTTATCTTTGAATGATAAGTTGGGTTCTTCGCTAGAAAAATTGTTCTCTAACTGTCATAATCTATCCTTACAACTTGTTGTACCATCTCAATACCTGAACACAATCTTTGTAAGGATATTGCTTCCTTACTTGTGTGAGTGGCTGCATGTATTCAACTTCTGTAGTTGAAAGTGCCACTACATCCTGTATTTTGCTCATCCAACTTATTTCTCCTCCAAATAGGTTAAACACATACCCACTTGTAGATATCCTACAATCAATATCTCCAGCCCAATATGCATCCACAAAGCCATGTATATCCACCACTCTAACTGATCTCAGTCTTCCTTCGTAGCAAAATACATAGCTAGCAGTGCCACGCAAATACCTGAAAACCATTTTTACTATTGTCCAATGCTCCTTCCTTGGTTTTGACATATACCTTCTCAAAAATCCCACTGCATGTGCAATGTTCGATCTAGTACAGACCATTTGATACATCAAACTGCCAACTGCACTCGCATATGGAACACGAGACATGTCCTCCTCCTCTTCTTGTGTCTTGGGACACTGATCCAAAAATAACTTTACCCCAAAAAGAATAGGATCCTTGTGTTACACATTATTTTGGTCACCCCATTGATCTACTAACAACATGTGTTCATGTTCCCTGAAAAGATAAAAGAGTATTTCTCCATGAAGAGAGTGATTTTCTTTCCTTTCTCAAAAACCTTATTAAAGAAGGTTGTCACACCCTACAATATCCATGGGGTGCGACGATGCCTGGTCGTTACATACTTCTCTAGACCTAGACTACAATGTCTTTGCAGGCTTCCATATGCCTAGGGTGCGACGATGCTAAAAGATAAGGAAAAGAGAAACTTCATGAAGGTTCTAGAAGGGGATCTTCTAGAAGGTGAGGTGGCCTCCAAATGGTTTGGATCTTACTCGCTTTTCTTATTTGGTGGGATTATCCTAATTCCTCTTCCATATCTCTTTCACACTATATAAAGAGTGATCTCTCATGGAAAAGGCTAAGGTTGAATGCTAAGATTTGTATGGAGAATTCTACTTTATTCTTGAGAGCTTTGCTTTAGTTCTACAAGCTACATAGTGGATCTTTTTCATTCAAAGGCTTTGGAGAAAAGGTGCGTGTGTTAGAGAAAAGGGCCATTGAAAGGGGACCTTGCGACATTAAGGCTTTGGTTGTATTCTCCACATTCTATTTAATATGATAGAACGATATTTTTCTTTCCCATAAAACTAGTCATGTTTTTTTGTATGATTCCTTGATCACATACATAGGTTCTTGTTGAGTATATTATGTTTCTTTCACTTTGGTTGGTTTGTGTTCCCTTGCAAGTTCAATATCACAGGAGCATTGGAACGGAGCTTGGATGGAAATGACAAGAGGACACAACATTTAAAAGGTATGTTTTCTATCTCTTGTTAGCTAGTAGACTCAATAATTAGAGCTTAGGGAAAGTCTTATATTCTGTTATATTTTGTTCTAGTTTAAGGTGAAACTAGGGAGATCTATTTGTGTCTGCACTTACCGATTAGTCCAATAACAAAATTGGTGAACATAATCGGTAAACAAATTTATTTTGGATTTTTTCCTCTTATTTTCTTTTAGCCTTCCTTCTTTTGGTCAAGTTCATTCTCTGAGTCTATGGGTGATCCATCTGGACTCCCTGGGTCTGAAAGTTCAAATAGCTTTTTTGTCTTTATTTAATTTTTTCCTTAGTTACAGAGACCATCAGACTGTACTATATAGACAACTTGAGACAATCCTCTGACATCGCACCCTGCTTGTGCAAAAAAGTGCGACGACCTTGCACTATTCTCTATTGGAATCCTGCGACAACCTTATCTCGTCGCACTGTGCCCCACAGTCAGCCTGCGACGATTCCTATAGGAATTGTTGGAGTGAGTCATTTTTTCTTTTTTCACCTAGTTTTGACCTAATTGCCTGGGATGAACTTCTGATACCAGTGATTGATTGTTTTATAAGTTTAAATCTTGCATTTGATTGATTTTCAGGTATTGAAAGTATTTCTTTGTAAATTTATCAAGTTTTTCTTTTGATTCTTGTCACAAGGGTATAATCTTTGGATCTTGATTTGGGTTCTTGTTTGACACAGGGTTTTTGATTTGTTTGGAGTTTTGGATTGATTTTACTTTCCAGATTGTTTGTTGACTGAGAGATATTTTTTGTTTACATTTGACAAAAGGATTTCTAATCATTTTCATTTTTTTTTATATTATGAGTTTTGATTTGGGAATTGTGTTGAGAATGTATTGATTTTCTTGCATTACACTTTCTTTTTCCTCGTTATATCTTTGATATGACTTGAAAAAGAAAGAACTGAAATCACTTCTTCTTTTTAGTAATTGTTCACAAGAAAATTCTCACATTCGAAATATTTGTAAAGAGAGGAATTGAAAAATTTCGTAGCTTATGATTATTTGGAGTTTTGTCCATTCGAAATTGAGCAATTGCAATTCTTAGCTTTTGTAATTCAAAACGAAATACCTTCTCCCTACTGTAATTAGAGTTCATCGACTTGAAAGATTGCATATTCATATCTTCTTGCATTTTATTGGGTCAAGGTCACAATGTCATCAGTTTCATTTCCATATCCCTTTTGAGTAAACAACAACCTTTAAAATACAACGTAATTTTAAAATTTATTAGCAACTTTTATTTTCTAGAAATTCTCTTCACCAACATTAGCTAGGATAGCGCTTTGGAATAGGTTGTAAGTTACACTCTCCAAAGCATCAGAACACACAATAGTATCTTGTGATAGTGAGAGATCAAATCCAATTGCTATATTTTGTCCTCGGAAACCCTTCTAACACAAGGATCAATCATGAGGTCACATTAGGACTAGCAGAATTACTCACCTTGCTTTGTTGGTCTTAGTGTAGAGATTGCGTGTATTATTGGGGGTCACTTGAGAGTATACCCACGATTATGTGTGGGATATTATCAAGTTTATTTCGGGCTATATACCCTGCCTTTGCACATGGATCAGACTGTCGATTGTTTCCCTAGGCATCATTGTTGTATTTGGTAACCTTAGTAGCCTATCTCTTTAGGGTCTTTACATGAGGTGACTGTGGAGGGGCAAGTCTTCACGGTACTCCTTGGAGGGTATACCCACGATTATCTATGGGAGCTTGCACAATGGTGTAAGTCTGTTAAGCAGGTCATCAACATAAATTTTCCACCTGCCTTATCCCAACCCCTTATTGTCTTGATTTCGTGGCGTGGGATTTCATTACCAACTAGTGATTTCAAAATAAGAAGTTTTGTTTGCTTGGTTTTATTTCTAGATTGTATTAGTGAGTGTTGTTTGTTTCTCTAGTTGGGCATAGATTTGTTTCATTCTTTATTTGGTTTGGCCAACATCGACCTTCGTCGTTCACGTAGGATGCAAGGGCTACCTCCGAAAGATTCAGAAGGTTACCTCCCTTTTCTTCCTAACTCACCAGAAGGCTCTCCTGATGGAGTGGTCACTAATGAAGTAGCCTCCGAGGTTGGAAGTTCACACTCTTTAGAGGGATTCATAATTGTTTCATATTCTTTAGAGGAATTTAGACTTCCTCCTAATCCGTAATTGAGTATTAGACTAGATCCACATTTTCTCCGGATGAAATCATCAGGAAAAAATGTTGTTGTTGAGAATACCGAAGTACCTAGTGGACCTAACACAGGATCTGGAGTAGACGATCCACTTTTTCAAAGTGAATTATTTAGAACCCCGACTCACACTGCTGGAATTTTTAATCCTAGTTATGGGACATGATCTTTTTGGTGCACTAGGAATGAGTTCTAATCAACCTATGGCATCGCAAATGCCTAAAACATTTGTTACCTATACGGTACATTTAGATCATTTTACTGGCACAACCGGTAATTTCATCATAGTTTCAGACCAATTGTTGGTCGGTTCTGACTCAATTCTTCCTTTGCAGATGACCCACTCTACTATGGTCCCACAAGCTATGACTGTTTCTACAGGGAATGTGGTTATCACTCAAGCTCCTATTGTAACACCACTTCCGCTTAGACCAAATCTGTCACTTCCCCCTGGGTATAATGCTTTGAATACTTCCATTGATATTACTACCTATAATCCATCCGGAGGGTCTATACTCTTTGTTCCTCCTGGGTATAATGTTGTTGGTAATTTTATTCCTACACCTACCTAGGTTCTCTCCGGAGGGCCTCACATTCCTCCTCCACCTTCACCTGGAGGACTGAATCATCCTGGCCCTAGTGGATCCAATCCAGTTGGAGGCACCAATCATTCTGTCACTTATGGTTTTCAGATTCCTGTTGGAGGTCAACTCCAAGTTGGGGGGAAACCTCAATTTGGGTGGCAATCTCATATTGGGGGACAACCTCAACTTGGGGGGAAACCTCAAGTTGGAGGCCATAACCCAGTTTATGGACAAAGTATGCATGTGTTACAATCTCAACCTTGGAATCTTCCATTCTAAGGGAATCAAAAACCATATGGGGGGAAACATCCTCAAGTTAATTCTTTTTTACCCCCTAATTTCATAAAAATGTATCCAGGCTCTTTGAATCCTACCTGGGGTCACAAATTTCAGTCTAATGTTCCTTTCCAAGGGAACATACCTAATAAACCAAACCCTGGTGGTTATTTGACTCAAAAACTCCATAACCGAATCTGTCAGGACTATCTAACTACCTACAAACTGCTTATGGTCCTACTGGTATACCTACAAGAATTCCTCCTCAAAACTACCAGTTTCCTCAAGTGAACAGACAATTGCCTTTTCTTGCCACTTTGGATTTACCAGATTTGTCTAGGATTTTAAATGATCCTATTTTTCACTCTACTTATGATCCTATCATACCATCCAAATTACAGTGTGACATTCCTAAGTTTGACGGTCGATCATGGGAACACCCAAATAATCATGTCATGACTTTCCATATTTGGTGTTCGTCCAACTCGTTGATGGATGACTCTATAAGATTACGAATATTCCAACGACCTCTCACAGGTTCGGTAGCCAAATGGTACATCGAGTTACCATGAGGATTATTTAATGAATTCAATACCTTAGCCATGTAATTCTTAAGACATTACCAGTTACCAATTCGATATGAAACAAGAACCAAAATTTTGAGTTCTTTTAAACAATCCTCTTTCACTCATATTTGTGATCATATCCATGAGTGGAGGAGGAGAAGATTCTTAATCAAAGTTCCCCTTCCTGATCAACTATTGGCTGAGTGGTTTACCAAATCACTCATTGGGCCTATCGCCCGCGATGTTTCCATGGGTGGTGTCGTCATTGAAGAGAAGGCGATTAGTCATGCTCAATATCTAGATCTTGTTTATTCACAAACAAACATGCTTTATGACTTAATCCTTGATGCTCCTCATCCTTCCACGAATCCTACCCCAACACCTCCATTATCTTTTCATGTTGTTGATGGTGTGATTGGAACCTTTCATGCTGAGACTCAGTCTACACATGCTAGTCATACTAATCCCAAGTCTACCACCTCTAATGTACAAAATAATCCTACTCCTACTCCTTCTATCAGTAAAATTTCTGAGGTTAATTTGGTTCAATATACACCCACTAGTAAAAATCAAAATAAAAAGAAAGGGAAGGGTAAGAATAAGGAGGACAAAAATACTAATAAACAACCCGATAAGCCCAAAACACAGCCTGTTGATGAGGAAGATAAATGTAAACCTCGTTATCCTTGCCTTATTTGTGGTGATGATCATTATACAAATTATTGTCCATGACACGCTGACGTTATTAAGTTCCTGCAAGGGACCAGGAAGCCTTCTACACCTGTCATATTGTCACAATTGTTTCCTTCTCAAAAGAAGGCCCAATTGATCATTCATGACCAACCTTCTCCTTCTACCACGTTTTATGTCCTTATGTGTACTGGTGACTCTAAGAAGAACGAAGTTGCAGTCGCAACTTGAACCAAAGATTATTCTTCATCGAAAGAGAAATTTGATGATTTACCACCTTCATTGGTTGAACCTCCTCCCCCAACTTCACCTCCAAACAATCCTCTTCTTCTCGAATGACTGGGCCTAGATACAGTTCTTCGTCCTCCTCCCAAGGGCATTGTTATAAAGTATTCTTTTAATCCTCATGCACGTGCTGACCAAAACTATAGCATTGTAGAAGACATTGTGCAAGCACCGTCTGCTATGTCGGCTCTCGAAGCCCTTCAAAGTTGTCCTACTCAAAGGAAGGTGTTGTTAAAGGATATTGGTGGAATTGATCCTACCGATACCAATTTGATAGTCTTTGATTTAGAAGAACATATTCCAATGATTCTTCCTCAATTAGCATTTTAGATCCAAGTTGTTGTGGAAAACAAGAATATTTGTCGAACCGTTATTGATGAAGGAGCCTCGACTTGTGTTATGTTCGTTACTTGTTGGCAAGCTATTGGCTCTCCTTCACTTATTGAGTCACACAATACTCTTAAGGCCTTCAATGGTACAAGGTTTAAACCTTATGGTGTTCTTCCTTCGTTGTCTATTATCCTAGAAGGTAAAGCAGTTAATGTTGAAGTTGAGGTCTTTGATGCACCTCTTGATTACAACCTTCTGCTTGGTCATAGTTGGATTGATTCCATGCGTGCAGTTGTGTGTACCCTTTTCTGTATGTTACGTTTACTGCACCAAGGAAAGGTCATTATTGTTGACCAACTAGCCTTCTTTAATTCCAATTCTCATTCTAGCAACGTACCTTTTATCTTGAAAACACCTCCCAGTTATGAGAATGTCGGCGTGGGTCTTTCAAAATATTGAACCTTGATGGGTACATTTCCTATTCCACCACCCGATATTCCTCCTCCTTTTTTCACTTCGATTAACATGATCTCAACCATTGTTCATGAAAACCCTAATTCATATGACCCATGGATAGTACCTAGCTCTGGTGATTATCTTCGTTACGCTGACAAGATACCTTTAAATCTGGTAGAATCCACTTATCAAGCTATTCAATCGAAAACTCCTTCTCCTCCATCTCTCTATGATACATCTCCTTATCCGTTCCACGTGATATTTCCTACTAATGATATGATGATGTCAGTCATGTATATGGAAGATACTCCATGGGACGATGGGCATCATCGTTCTATTCTCTTCCTAGAATGTTGTAACATAGAGAGTGTAATGACTAGTTTTTAAAATAACCTCTAAAAATTCTACCAAATCCTACCAAATGTGCAACAATTTATACCAGATTCATAAAAGAAGAATTATGCAAGTAAAATTAAAATTTATCAATGAGTAATGCATAAATTCGAATTGAGTACCTTAACACTGATGCTAATTTCCGTTGTCAGCTGCCTTCCTGCTGCTACCTGCTACACAGTCCAGTCCTGTTGCAAACATAGAAAATAATTGCCCAAAACCTCTTGTCCACCCTGCCAACTAGGAAAACGACCTAGCTCCAGGATATCTATGGATATCCTGGCCCTCCGAGCCCAAAAATTCTAGCAACTTGGTGCCTTCCTGATCAATAGGTCACAACCAGCAAATCCTGTGCCTCAATCTGAGCACACCAATCTCCCAACCCCTCTCGGCTCTCTCCCATAGCAAGAAAACAGTCCCTCCGTAGAAAAATGATGATCCCCCCTCCCAACTCCTTTCCCCTTCTTATTCCCCTTTCACCACCTTTCCTCCTTCCATTAAATCCCTTATCCCTCCATTTAATTACCCTTATCCCTTCATTAAATATATTATCCATGTATTGAATACGTTATCCCTTGTGGGATACGTAACTCAATTTTAAACATTATATTTTATTATCCAATTCTTATTTAATACTTTATTAATTA
>ML783039.1:85203-126093 GCA_009831015.1 Picea engelmannii | reverse complement strand
ACTTAAATTAATCATAATCAAGAATAAATAATTAATAATAAATAATTAGTTAAGGTTATTTTAATAAATAATTATAGTTTAGCTAATCTTTTAGGTTTACATTATTCAATTAATTATAATTTATAATCACGGGTCGTTACAGAGAGTTACCAACATATTTCGACTCCGTCAACCGTTGTTATTTATTTTGTTCCCAAGTCAACACACGATGTTTTATATGAAGGGAACTTGAGGAATATTTCACCTATCGTTCCTCTTGACATATCGATTAAACCTGGAGTCATGGAAAATGTTCATATCGACGCCTCATGTTCTACTGATGGGATTTGCAATTATAAATCCATTTTCCAAGAGTTCCGTGATGTTTTCTCCTGGATTTATGAAGAACTTCTAGGTATTGATCCTGATATTGTTGTGCATGAGATTAAGGCTTATCCGAACGCTAAACCCGTTTGGCAAAGACTTCACCCAGTACATCCACGTAAAGTTGTTGCTATCAAGATTGAAGTTGAATTTTTTTTTAAAGCTGGATTTGTCTATCCTGTGACTTTGACTGATTGGGTATCTAATCTTGTTGTGGTAAACAAGAAACAAGGAACGATCCGCGTTTGTGTATATTATAGGGATATAAATAAATTTTGTCCCAAAGACAATTATCCAACCCCTTTCGTTGACTAGATCGTTGAGGACTATGACGAGAGTGAAATATTCTCCTTGATGGATGGTTTCTCCATCTATAATCAAATCAATATTTTACTAGCAGATCAACACAAGACTTCTTTTATTTTCCCTTGGGTAACCTTTGCCTAGATCATAAATTACCTTTTGGTCTAAAAACTGTTGGTGTGACTTTTTAGCGCGCTATGTCTTACTCTTTTCATGATATTAAGAACATTGTACAAACCTATCTTCATGATCTACCAATGCATTCCATGCATCATCAAGATCACCCGACACATTTACGGGCCATTTTCCTATGTTGTCGTTATTATCGCATACGTTTGAATCCGCACAAATGTCTTTCTTGTGTGGAATCTGTCTGACTTCTTGGTTTTATCATGTATATACATGGGATTTGGGTAGACCCCTTGAATGTTGAGACTATTCTTAATCTACCTCCTCCTTCCACGCTATGCCGACTCCAAAGTTTGCAAGGGAAGGAAATTTTTTTACGTCGATTCATCCCCAATTACGCTGAATTAATGAAAGTATTTACTCGACTCCTCAAGAAAGGTTACAATTTTGTATGGGATGATACAACAAACAAATATTTTGAGGATTTGAAACTCACCTTAACCTGTACGCCACTGTTGTTCCCACCTGACTATAGCTGCGGTTATTTCCTGTACTTAGCTGCTTCAGACTCTACCATTGCTATGGTTTTAGTCCAAGAGCATGATTCACATGATGAACATGTGATATACTATTTGATTCAGAGCCTCACGACTAACAAAACCAAATATCTACATGTGGAGAAGCTCGCCTTGGTAGCTGTTCAAGCTGTTCAACGGTTTCGTCACTACATCTTATTACACAGAACCATCATTATTTCCGATTTCAACCCCATGCAACATATCCTTACTTGACAATTATTGGGGGGAAAGTACTCTAAATGGATAGTCATTCTCCAGGAGTTTGACTTGGAGTTTGAATGCGCTAAGTCAAAGAAGTCTCTGGTTTTTTCCAAATTGATATGTGACCTTCCCTTTACTGAGACAAAAAATGTGGCAGAGGATTCCTTACCCAACGAATCTGTCTTTCTGATCAGTTTTGATGACGTATGGTATGGATATATTATTATCTATCTCCAGACACAAAATTTTCAGCCTGATATTTCTAGTACAAATCATCGTCGTATACAGTATCAATCTCGTCAATAGATCATCCTTGGTGAGTCCCTTTACCGTCATGGTATTAATTCCATATTTTGACGATGTCTCACCTACGATGAAGCTGAGAAAGCTTTGAATGACTGACACTCTGGAGCATGTGGCGATCATATTTCTAGGTATGCCACTGCCTAGAAGATCTTACAATCTGGTTGTTTCCTACCTTCATTATTTAAGGATTTCATTACTGCTGTCTAGAAATGTCACGCTTGTCAAACCTACAACAATAAGATCCTCTTCACCCTGTATTTTTTGTTGGTCCATTCACTAAATGGGGCATTGACTTTATGACATGTAACCCTCACTCAATCGGGGGGCATGGATACATTATTGTAGCTATGGATTATTTCAATAAATGGGCCAAGGCGATGCCTACATTTGATAATACCGGGAATACTGCAACGTTGTTCATATTCAATCATATCATTACTATATTTGGTGTCCCTCAAGCCATCGTTACTGGTCACTGTAGTCTTTTTCACAATTTCATGATGTTTGAACTTACCAAAAAGATGGGTCTTCTCCATGAAAACACAACTCCCTATTATCTATAGGCCAATGGCCATGTTGAAGAAATTAACAAAGTTCTCACTACTATGATTCAACGGATGGTAGGAATTCATAAGTCACATTGGCACATAATGTTTTTCTCAACATTATGGGCCTATCAGACATTCGTTAAGTCTTCCACAAGATTTACACATTTCTAGTTAGTATATGATATCAAAGCAAGTTTTTCGATTGAATGTGAGATCCCATATTTGAAACTAGTCATCGAACTTCTCCCTAACACTTCTGCTGAAGACGAACGCCTTTTGTATTTGATGCAATTAGATGAAGCCCGTTGTGATTCCGCCTTAGTTATTGAAACCGAAAAAAAAGACGTGTTAAAGCCCAATATGACAAGCATGTAAAACCACATGTTTTCTCTGAGGGTGATCTAGTTCTTCTTTACGAGCAAGATCGTGATTTGCTAGGGGCCGGTAAATTCGAGCCTATGTGGTGGGGTCCTTATATTTTGAAACGAGTGTTGGTTAAGGGAGCTTATGAGCTGGTAGATTATGATAGAGTTCCTTTAAGTGAACCCATAAATGGGCTTTACATGAAGAAGTACTACGCTTAAGTCATATTTGCATGAGTGTTGTGTATTTTAGTGTATCATACTCTTGTGTGATTTTTTCATTGTTTGGTTCCACCTTTCGACTGCTTACCTAGCATTGTGCTTGGTTTCTAGATGTCGGTGTCTTCACTACCCTACATTGGCTCTGCTGATGGCACTAGTCGCAATACTCATAACTTAGCGTCTGTTGCTTGGGTAATCTATGCACCTATGGATGAACTAATTAGTCTACATGGTGTATGCCTTGGTCGTGCAACCGACAATATCACAGAATACAGTGAATTTATTAAGTTATTGACTGACATTGTTTCACTTGGAATCCACCATATTATTGTACAAATCGATTCACAGTTAGTAGTACTATAGTTGAGTAATGTTTATTCCATCCAGAGTCTTACTTTGTTAAGGGTATATTTACAAATTCGCCTCTTGGAACGCATTTTGATTACATTGAATATCAACACATTCCTAGATTTCTAAATACATTAAAAGATACAATGGATAATTATGTGTTAGACAGACATTTGAGACAATTATAAAATCCAATCACATTTTTGTACAGAAAACAAGTAAGCTCGTAGGAGCCTCATGTTAATAATGATAAAAGTTTACAATTTTTTTTTTGTCCGAAGACCAAAATATAAAAAATGTGAAGCACATGGCTTCATATAGAATAGATCATCAAGGATGTTGCTCGCTATAAAAAGCGACTTCTCGTGCTACTCTATGGAGCAGTCGACTGATGGATGCAAACACACCCACTGTGTGGCATTGGTAATGCCTCAGAATCTCATCTATTGTGGCATCAGGGACATTCATTGTGAGTCCCTCCATATTTTTTTCTATGGCCTCTAGATCAGAAAAAACTACTATTGCTACGACACCTCTCTCCCCTCGCCTCTGGATAGGAGATGAGCCTAGAGTATGATAAGGTCCCACATCTGCATCATCGAACAACACTCGATTAGTCATCGGATAAACAACATAAAAAACATTTTATATCATTAAAAATAACAAAAACACTATATAAACAAAATTTCCTTCTTACCTATGTCCCCCCGCTGGGAACCTTAAGGAAGAGCTAGGTCCAGATCTCCATAGAAATATAACATGACATAGGCATAATCATTGACCATGAGCATTTGAGTCCTCGACCACTCAAAGAAGACATCGTTATACATGACGATGTGACCGCCTCCATTTCGGGCCATGAGGTCGACCCACCTCTTCATCCTCGGATCCTTTGGAGCAGGTATACCCCAATCTACCTGCAAGTGTAATACTGAGACCCTCTCTAAGAAGAAGGATACCAAAATAGACCTGTATCTGAATTGTTTCAACCCACCACTTATTCATTTGGTAAGTTGTTTCTTCATACTTTTAAGGACCCCTTCGCACCAGTTGAAGACTCGGGGCTCCATACACTCCAATGCATACTAAAAATGGCTCTGCAGAACCATGTGGGGAGCTACACTCCCTGCCATGTGCCTAATATTATAGAGGATGGTCCGCAGAGGCAAGTCTCAGACATACCTGATAACGACATTACCACTATGTTTTTGGGTACCCGACACACAATGTTGACTGATGTAGTGGTTCATAGGCTCACCACCACCCTTAATACCTGTAAGTGTCACTCGTGATCCATGATGAGATAGTCTTGTTAGGAAATAGATATCCTTGATATCTATGGTGAGTTTGTGGGCACCCACATGAAACGCATGTTCATTCACATCCCACATGTGAACCATGTA
The DNA here is from genome assembly GCA_009831015.1 of Picea engelmannii. NCBI lineage: Eukaryota > Viridiplantae > Streptophyta > Pinopsida > Pinales > Pinaceae > Picea > Picea engelmannii. The sequence continues at coordinate 121,330 of ML783039.1, read as the reverse complement.
TTCAAGTAGTATCAGTTGGACCCTCATGCCCTGAATCTTGAAGAATTTCAACAACCCACACTATTGGAGGGCCATAACCATTCCTGGGTCAATCCTGATGAAGTAATCTTCTTCTTCGTGCTCCCGTTTGCACCATTCCAATATCTTGACTATGGAAGGCCTGCCAAGGAACCATAAAATGAGATTAGAATCATAATTTTCTTTCTTGGAGATTTTTTCTTGTTAGATTCATCTTTTAAAATTTTGGGCTGCGGTTTTCGCATGCATGTGCATTTTCACAGTGCGGCGTCATCGCACCCTAGTTTAGGGTCAACTGCGACGATCCTAGATCATTGCAGTTCCTGATATAGGGCACCTGCAACAACTTCAACGCATGGGTAACCCCAAAAAATTGACCCAAAACATATTTTTAACCAATTAAAATCAATTTTTAAACCATGCAAAGATGAAGGAGATGGAGTTTACCTTTTCTGCGGAGACGATTCGTCAAATGATCCACTGTGCACTTCGCAACCAACACTTGAAAATCGAGGTAAAATGGGGGTTTGGAGCAAATTTTGGGTGAAATTACAAATGAAATAGTGAAATGTGTTTTTTTACCTATTTTATTGATTTTTATTACTTTTCATTTGTATATTATATTATTTTTTATGCTTCATCCAAGCCCTAAAGTCCTAACAACTTTACAAGTGGTTGATTTTTGTAGATTGAAAAAGTCTAGAGGTGAAACGTTGGAACAAGGGTCTTCTTTTTGGTTTGTTTTTATATATTTGTCCCATGTACAGATCCTTTTAGGGTTTTTTAGGAAAAACTTTGAGTAGAGTCTTAATTCTTTTTCACGCTCGTGAAACCATGAGAATGTAATTGAGTAGTCTTTTGTCATTTTTTTGAACTCGTAATGGTGACACGAAAAATGAAACATATGGTGTATTCTTTAAGCTCTTTTCACGCTCCTTAAAAATGAAAATATTGTCGAACGACCTTATTCTTTTCACCCTCGTAAAAGTATTTGAAGAAAACATTTGATGAGCGGTAGGTTATCACTTTTTTAGTCTCATCAGATTAATTTACAAAAAAGGAACTAATGGAGTTCTCTTTAAGTGTTTTTCAGACTCTCTAAAAATGAAAAAACCTTGAGTTTTCTCTATTTGGACTCATTAAACAAACATCGAAAGACCCATATGGGATCAAACCACTCCTTCTTAGGGTTCGTTAAACATACTTTGAGGGACTCGTCTGAAGGATGGGATTACATCAACAAGCATATTTTATCCTCCTCAATCTTGCGTAAAAATAAAGAGGCACTCACCAAAAATGGTGGGGGAAAATTGGGAAAGAAATGTCTCTGTATTTGTGTTAGTGGCAGTAATAGTCTCTCTTGAACATGATACCCCCCTTCATCATTGTATCCGGGTTGGGAAATCCATTTGTCTCTTTTTTGACCATCCACAAGTTCATATGTTGGGTCCTCCTTGAGTCAATGCTGCCAATACCATTACCGTGTCATTCATATGTTCAAGAGAAGTCCAACCTAAATAAGCCTTCTATTGAGTCGACCATCTACATTTATAAATCTTCTACCATGTTGGCCTTCCTTGTGTCAGTTTCAAATCACTTAATACTCTGATCTACCTCAAATCTGTTACATATTTCATGTCATTGATGGGGGATACATCAAGTCCTTCTTGTGATGAGTCTTTTCCTGTCGACTTCAACACATTATTCGGGAACAAGACTTAGAAATCATTTAGTACCTTAGAGCCTGCATGCCTCAATGGCAGGTCTCTTCACTTTCAACAGTGGGTTCACATCATTGAACCCTGATTGGGAGATTCCATTGAGTTGATCCAGGTGGATATCGATGGCCACCCACCTTTTCCAACTGGATCAAAACAATTTTCTGGCAATTTTGGTAATTTACTATTTTTAGCAGTTTTTAACTTCCGGGGCAATTTTGAGGCCCTAAATGACATTTTTGGGAAAATGGGGAGAAATATGGAAGTTCCTTTGATATTTAATCCAAAATGAATCTCCTCGATGATACCTTTCCAACTGGATATCATGCGCCTAAAACAGAGATCGTATGCACAAGTTACAACCCCGGGAAGTTGATGTACTAACTTACCCAAACGGGGCCCACATGATTTTTGACGCTTCATCTCTTAGGGTTAGGTTTTTGGATGTATAGAGTTTTTGGTACTCCTATTTATTGTAAAAAATGCCTTCAGAGCCTCATTGTAATGATCTTCTTGAGAATGCGAGTAGTTGTCATATCTCTTCTCAGATATAAGCTGTCACCATTCTAGCGAGTCTTTCACTCTGTATTTTTTATAGTCTTTGTACATTTCTTTCATTAATAGAAATCATGTATGACTTTATATATGTGTTTATGGTTGCATATATGATACATTTTTGTTATATTATTGAATATCTGCGATATCTCTATGCATTTCTTTATTATATCTCTGCTCTCATTTCGTGCCAAAAATAATCCAGATCAGTGGTATCAGAGCAGGTTGCTCTTGATCATTTTTTAGTGCATGTCCCCGATGAGTTCTGAGTATAGCAAGTTGGGTCTCGAGCTTGTCTCTCTTGAGGAAAATTTCTCTCACACACCCAAAAAACCCTTAATGGCGGAAGAAAAGAAAAACGACAGAGCAAACGATTCTATCAATCTGTTGCTTGAGCAAGATCTCACGTGACAGAGGGACGAAATGATGGAGAATTTTTCCCACATTCTTCAATGCTTGTCGATAACAACAGGTGTGTCTTCATCAAACAGACACTTTGGAATCACCTCGATGCCTCACCTTTCAAGGTACAAGTTAATTTTGATATTCCCATATTTGAAGGACAGATAGATGCAGATGCCCTAGAAAAATGTATAAATCTGCTAGAAGGTTATTTCTTTGTTCATAATTTCTACGACGAGGAAAATATCACCTTCGCACTCCTTAAGGCTCTCCCCATGTCAAACATTGGTGGGAAACTTACTGGGAGAAAATTTCCATAGAGGAGTTTGGAATATATGGGGTCGAGCCCACTTGGGATTTGTTTGTGGATGCGGTAAATGAACAATATTACCCTGTTGGCAACTATGATGACCAATACATGAAATGGACCACACTACAGCAAGAGAGGGGCCAAGCAGTTCCAAAGTTCACCAATACCTTCCATATCTTGCGCACCAAGCAAGAGAGGGGCCAAGCAATTCCAGAGTTCACCAATACCTTCCATATCTTGTGCACCAAGCTGGGTATCAAAGACTCTGAGCGACATTTGGTTTTGAAATACCGTGGGGCTCTACAAAGATACATCCAAACTAAAATGGATTTTCTGGACATCTCATCACTCATTTATGCTTATCGATATGCTGTTAAAATCGAGCAGAAATTTAAGCACTAGAATAAACGAGAGTTTGGATCTGCAAATCCACAACAACCAAAGTATAAGAAAGACGGCCCTAACAAACAGTCTCCCGAAAACCAATCCAAGCCATAGGAAAAGAAGGGTCACAGGAAGACAAAGAAGGACACTAGAAAATGGTGCAATTTCCACAAAATCCCCTGGCACAACATCGATGAATGTCTCTCAAAAAAGTCATTGGTGGCCGAGATCAAAGACAAGGAGAAGAATCTTGATTCAGAATCTGATTCTGAAAATACTGGTAAAGGACAGATCATTGACGCAGACCCCATTGCTATTGTCGTGACCGCAACAATTCAACTAGAAGAACCAAGAGATCCTGAAGAGGGGGAGTGCCTTTTTCATTCATAGATGTGGGAAAAGGGGACCCCGCTGCATTTTATTGTTGATAGCAGAAGCCAGAAGAACCTCATCTCAATAGAGGTCATCAAACAATTGGGATTGTCGACAACACCGCACCCGTAGCCATACAACATTGGGTGGCTTCACCAAGGATGAGATCTTTGTGTCAGCTAGTAGTGTCGATTATCATACGACATCCAACCTTTCAAGGATGAGGTATTATGTGATGTTGCCCCACTAGATGTTTGTGATGTTCTCTTGGGCCAACCATATATGTGGAGACACCATGCTGTTTATGAGTCTCGACCCTGCAGTGTCACTGTTTCTCTAGGGGGTAATCTCTATAGAATACTAGAGGTATTTTTGACTATTGTTCCACCTAAACAGTGCCATAAGGTAGTATCTCATACTGCAAAATTCAGCTTCTTCACAATTTGTTCAAAAGGGGAACATAAGGACACTGCAACCGCTACAGCGTCGTCCCAAGCACCTTCTATCCAATAGAAGCATGTCGATAAGGTTGCAGAAAAGCACAAATATTCCTTCTGCACACTGTCCTCTTGTGTAGCTCAACTTGTTGAACAACCTCAGCCTCAACATGTTCGTAACAAACTTCCACAAACTGAGCAACATGACGTCTCCAACAAGGCAAGTAACTCACCAAGATTCAGATTCATCAAACATTTTTTCCTCTCCTTCAGGCACTCAACACAATGGAGACCATTGCTTCATAAGGAGGGAGGATTGATCCGGGTGGATATCAGTGGCCACCCACCTTTTCCAACTGGCTCAAAACATTTTTTTGGCAATTTTGGTAATTTACTATTTTTAGTAGTTTTTAACTTCTGGGGCCATTTTGAGGCCCTAAAAAACATTTTTGGGAAAATGGGGAGAATTATAGAAGTTCCTTCTATATTGCCTCCAAAATGAATCTCCTTGACAATACCTTTCCAACGAGCTATCATGCGCCTAAAACAAAGATCGTATGCAAAAGTTACGACCCCGGGAAGTTGATGTACTAACTTACCCAAACGGGGCCCACGTGAATTTTGGCACTTCATCTCCTAAGGTTAGGTTTTTGGATGTCTAGGTTTTTTGGCATTCCTGTTTATTGTAAAAAAGGCCTTCAGAGCCTCATTGTAATGATCTTCTTGCGAATGCGAGTAGCCGTCACATCTCTTCTCAGAGATAAGCTGCCACCATTCTAGCGAGTCTTTCACTCTGTATTTTTTACAGTCTCTGTACATTTCTTTCATTAATAGAAATCATGTATTACTATATATTTGTATTTATGGTTGCATCTCTTATACATTTCTGTTATATTATTGAATATCTGCGATATCTCTGTGCATTTCTTTATTATATCTCCGCTCTCATTTCGTGCCGAAAATAATCCGGATCACAAATGTTCGACTTCAACTCAATTATTCACATTCGTTGGATTGTACTAGGGTACATTGGGATTCATTGACATCAATGATGATTTCCCTCGCACTTGTTAACGATTTTCATCATTGACCAATAATCAAGTGGTTTCTACCATGTTCGACTTCGACACCTGTAATTAGATGGTTATATTCGTACTTAAGCATGATGGAAATGAAGACCTTCGATCTCATCATTCTGATCCAGGTTGCAATGAAGCATTCATGATTTTTATTGACACATAGATCCACTTTGTATGTCTCGTGGCTATGTCCGAATTTGAGTCCTTTTAGAGCATAGATCCATAGTGTATTCTAGGTGGCTATGCCGATTCATAATGACATGGATCCACAGTGTATATTTAGTGGCCATGACTCACTTGAAATTTTGTAATATGAGTATGGAAATTACTACCTTAGATGATTGTATATTATTATGTAGATTCTTGATTATTTGCAGGTTCTCGATCGGTGTGATCCTTGTTCGAGACACACATTCTACAAATTATTTCAGCTGTCACGAGTTCTAGCTTCATACTTTGGGGGGAATTCTGTTACATTTTATTTTGGTTACCCTAGTGATCCACTGACAACATGTGTTCATGTTCCCTGAAAAGATAAAAGAGTCTTTCTCCATGAAGAGAGTGATTTCCTTTCCTTTCTCAAAAACCTTATTAAAGAAGGTCGTCACACCCTGCAATATGCATGGGGTGTGACGATGCCTGATCGTTGCATCCTGCTCTAGATCTAGACTGCGACTTATCTGCAGGATGCCATATGCCTAGGGTGTGACGATGCTAAAAGCTAAGGAAGAGACAAACTTCACAAAGGTTCTAGAAGGGGATCTTCTAGAAGGTGAGGTGGCCTCCGAACGGTTTGGATCTTACTCGCTTTTCTGATTTGGTGGGATTATCCTAATCAACTCATCCATCTCTTTTTCACACTATATAAAGAGGGATCTCTCATGGAAAAGTCTAAGGTTGAATAGGATAATATTTGTATGGAGAATTCTACTTTATTCTTGAGAGCTTTGCTTTAGTTCTACAAGCTATATAGTGGATCTTTTTCATTCAAAGGCTTTGGAGAAAAGGTGTGTGCGTTAGAGAAAAGGGCCATTGAAAGGGGACCTTGTGACATCAAGGCTTTGGTTGTATTCTCCACTTTCTATTTAATATGATACACCGATATGTTTCTTTCCCATAAAACTAGTCTTGTTTTATTGTACGATTCCTTGATCACATACATAGGTTCTTGTTGAGTATATTGTGTTTCTTTCACTTTGGTTGGCTTGTGTTCCCTTGCAGGTTCAATATCACAGGAGCATTGGAGCAGAGATAGGATGGCAATGGAAAGAGGAAACGACATTTAAAAGGTATGTTGTCTATCTCTTGTTAGCTAGTAAACTCAATAATTAGAGATTAGGGAAATTCTTATATTTTGTTTTGTTTTGTTCTAGTTTCGGGTGGAACTAGGGAGATCTATGTGTGTTCTCACTTATTGATTAGTCTAATAACACCTTGATCAGTTTACATTCCTACATATTAAACCTCTACAATATTTTCTTGACATATTTTCTCTTATTTAGCCAGAATTTCCTCTTTTTCCGATCTCTTTTAATTTCTATGCCCAAAATGAAATTTGAAGCACCAAGATCCTTCATGTCAAATTTAGAGGAAAATTGAGTTTTCACATCCTGGATAATATCCTTGTTGTTTCCTATCAACAACATGTCATCCACATACAAGACCAAATAAATTGAATGATCACCAATTAATTTAAAATACACACAATGATCCTCTTTTCTTCTTGTGAAGCCAAGTCCTAGCATATAAGTATCAAATTTTTTATATCACATCCTTGGTGATTATTTTAAACAATACATGGACTTTTTTAGCTTGCATACCGGCTCCTTCTTTCCCTTCACAACATAACCTTCTAGTTGCTTCATATAGATTTCTTTTTCTATATTCCCATGTAGGAATGTTGTCTTTACATCCATATGTTCTAATTCAAAGTAAAATGAAGTAGCAACATATAACATAAATCTTATAGAGGTTATCTTGGCAACAGGAGAAAAAATCTCACCAAAATGAATTCCCTCAACCTGGGAATAACCCTTTGCTACTAACGAAGCTTTGTATTTCTCCAATTTTCCTTCTGCATTCAGCTTCTTTTTGAATGCCCATTTGGTGCCAATGGGCTTTCTTCCAGTCGACAACTCCACTAGATCGCAAGCCTCATTCTTATCCAAAGATGCCATTTCTTTGTCCATGGCCCTTTTCCAGAGATTTCCATAATTTGAATCCACTGCCTCCCTGATAGTTCTAGGAGCATCATCAATAATAGACAAAGAAAAATTGGAACGGAAATTAGATGGAGTATACCTTTCCAGTAGCCTTCTTTCTTGAACTAGTCTCCTCAATACTAGAGTATGATGATCTTCTTCTTCTGATTCCTATTCTTTTGTAGAGTCCGATTCATCATCCTTTAAGTCAAACTCTATTTTCTTTGATTCTTCCTTACATGGTAGGACTTCTTGTTTAACAACATACTTCATTTCTCTAAATACCACATCTCGGGTATACACTACCTTCTTAGTTTCTGGGTTCCAAAGATTATAACCTTTGGGACCATCTTTATATCCAATAAAGATACACTTTTCAACCTCCTTATCTATCTTACTCATATTTTCCTTTGGAACATGAACATATGCATCATAGCCAAATACCTTGATATGTGTGAGAGAAGGTTCCTTATGAGTCCATACCTCTTCTGGAGTCTTATCATCCAATGCTGATGAGGGTGATCTATTGACCAGGTAACATGGAATACCCACTGCCTCTGCCCATAATTATTTCCCTAACCTGACACCACTGAGTATGCATCTCGCTTTTTCCATCAACGTCTTGTTCATCCTTTTCTGCAACTCCATTTTGTTGAGGTGTGCAAGGAGTAGTCTTTTGCCTTCCTATACCGCACTTCTTATAGAATTCTTCAAATTTATTCTTGTATAACTCTCTGTCATTATCTGTCCTCAACACCTTAATTATTTTCTCTTTTTGATTCTCAACAAGAGCCTTAAACTCTTTAAACCTCTCAAAGACTTCATATTTCTTCCTGAGGAACTATATCCAAGTATTCCTCAAGAAGTCATCTATAAATGAGACATAATACACAGATTTTCCCAATGACGAGATCAACATAGGTAAAAAAAGATCACTATGAACTAGCTGTAAAATTCCTTATGCCCTCTTTGCACCAGAAGGGAATCTTACCCGATTTTGCTTCCCATATAGACAATGTTCACAGAAATCAAAATCCATAGAGCAGTTAGACATACCTACAACCATACATTTATGCCCCAGTCTTTGATGTCACATGATAACCTTTTCTCCAGAGACTGTAGGATTTCTTTCTTCTTCAACTTCAATATCAAGAAAAATGGAACTATTACACCCATCACTAATAATGCTTCCTTGCAACTTATACAGAGCTCCAAACCGAACTCCCTTCAACAACACCATTTCTTCTCGAACCATCCTGCATGTTTCCTTTTCAAATATTGTTTTTACCCCTGCATCATCCATTTTCCTTACATAAATCAATTTTTTTGGCAAAAACTGGGATGTGTAGAACACCATGCAGTGTTCTAATCCTTCCATATATGATCCTCAACTTGACTTTTCCTCATCCTATGATTCTGGTTGTCGAATCATCACCTAAGAAAACATTACCTCCATCATACCTTTCATATTCGAAGAACCACTCCATGTGGGGAGCCATATGAAAGGATGCACCATATTCAACCAACCATGCCTCACGATCTGCATGTGTGCTTGAAGAAGCCAAGTACACATCACCTCCTTCTTCAGATCCCTTCTTTTTCTCAACTTTGGATCTACACTGCTTCCCGTAGTGCCCTTCTTTTCCACATATCCTACATACCTTTACAAACTTTCTGGGAGATTTAGATCTACCCTTAGACTTAGATCTCCCACTTGAGAACTTAGATCTATTTCTTTATTGGGAATGTCCTCTTGCAAATAATGCGTTTGTGCTTTGTCCTTCCATAGTCTTCTATCTCATCTCCTCCGACAACAAGGATGAGACCACTTCATCAAAATTCAAGGTAGTTGTATTACTACCTATGGCCACAACAAGACTTTCCCATGAGTTTGGTAAAGAACACAGTAAACTGATACATTTATCTTCATATAAATATTTAATCTCAACAGATACTAACTGACTTACCACAGTATTGAAGGTGTTCAAATGATCTGCCACTGAGTCTCCATCTCTCATCCTCAGGTTATACAACTTCTTTCTTAGGAATAGTTTATTTACTAGGGACTTAGACTGATACAAATTTCCCCAACGTTTCCCATAAATCCTTGGTTGTAGCTTCCTCTAACACATTCAGTAATACTGAATCAGAGAGACACAGTTGGATTGTGCTCTTTTCCTTCTGATCCAACTTTTTCCAGTCATCTGTTGAAGTTCCTGTAGGTGCAATACCTAGTTCTACCGCGATCCATTGATCTCTCTCCACCAACAGATCTTCCATATTGAGATTCTACAGCTCAAAAATTGTTCCATTAAACTTCTCAATCTCCATCTTCAAATTGTTCGCCATTTCTTTTCACCTGAAAAATCAATACCATTGATCTCCCACTGTAACAAGGATTATCATAGTCCTAAGACAAACCCTTTACCACAAAGGCCTCCCCCTGAAGAAAACCTCGCTCTGATACCAAATTTATATTTTAACCTTGTACAATATTTACTGCAAATAGATTTTCAGTAAAAGAATAGAAAAGATACAATGGCAAATACAAACATTACACAGATATTTTTCCCCTGGAAACCCAAACTGGGAAAACCAACATATTCTATATTCATTCATCATGATACATTGTTTACAATAAAATATACATATAGGAGCCAGCGACATCCAAAACCCTAACCCAATGACCTGGATTAGTCAACAACCCTAATTCCTTAACCAGAAATAGAAAAACATTGGAAAAAAACCATGTGTCAAAAAACCACCTAAATATGTGACACGTTTCCTGATGCAAAATATAACACATACCCAACATTCTCCCACTTTTTGTTTTCTTTGCATACAGGGGGTTACAAGGTTACATAGTCAACAATCCAGGGCAACAATGCCCATGGATCCTCTACACCAAGAGAACTTTTGAGTGCTCACAAATTTTGTTAATGAGTCTGTAACATTCTTCAGAGTGTCCACATTCATCAACGATACTTTATTTTCTTCAATCATGTCTCTCATAAAGTGATATTGAATATCAATATGCTTTTTCTTTGAATGATAAGCTAGGTTCTTCGCCAAAAAAATTGCGCTTTGACTGTCACAATCTATCCTTGCAGCTTGTTGTACAAACCCAATACCTGAACACAATCTTTGTAACTATACTGCTTCCTTACTTGCATGAGTGGCTACCATGTATTCATCTTCTGTAGTTGAAAATGCCAGTACAACATCTCTTTTGATCATCCAACTTATTGCTCCTCCAAATAGGTTAAACACATACCCACTTGTAGATCTCCTACGATCCAGATCTCTAGCCCAGTCCTTACTTGCATGAGTGGCTACCATGTATTCAACTTCTGTAGTTGAAAATGCCAGTACAACATGTCTTTTGACCATCCAACTTATTGCTCCTCCAAACAGGTTAAACACATACCTACTTGTAGATCTCCTACGATCCAGATCTCTAGCCCAGTTTGCATCTACTAAGCCATTTATATCCACCACTCTGTCCAATCCCAGTCTTCCTTCATAGCACAATCCATAGCTAGCAGTTCCATGTAAATACCTGAAAACCTTTTTTACTATTTTCCAATGCTCCTTCCCTGGTTTTGACATATACCTGTTGTAAGGTAGCTAGAGAGGTAGTGGGGGGGGGGGGCAGAGGGCCCATAGTGATAATAGTGGAGGTCATTCAATGTAAGATGGACTATGTACAATATATTATTAAATAAGCCCCACTATGGTAGTTAGATATAATAAATGGGTAATTAGATATAATAAATGTAAGAGGACTTCTTAGAAGGTTCTACTTCTAGAAGATTCCTCCTCTAGAATGTTCTTAGGAGATGATAACACTATATAAAGGGGTTCAAGTAATGTAATGAGACATGAAGAGAATTAGTGTATTTGGAGCGGTAGCTCAATAGGAAGATGCCCCCTTGAAGAGGCAAGTGAACATGAGAGGATCTCTTCCATAATAGGATCCATTGTATGGTGTTGCCCTACCTCAATGGTTTCTATAATAAAGTTGTGGTTTTCTATATGGTTTCATATATCTTGTGTGGTGATTGTATTCAGATATCTTTGGATCTATTTTGATATTTTGTATTAAGGTATTTGGTTCTTAACAAGTGGTATTAGAGCACTTTCCTTGGGCAGACATTGTGGGCAAATATTTTTTATTTTTGCAGATTTTTTTTTCGGAGAAGAAAAAAGAGAGCCGCGACATTCTCGAAGTTTTCAGTATATTTACATACAAAATTTGCATAAAAGGGTTGTAGATATGAGTTCCTCTTATAAAAACACCCAATTAAAAAAAAAAAATCGTCTGAAACGGAGTCCAGGAAGTCAAGATATTGAAGTTTGAAAATCTGCAAATTTTCAGGGTTTTTTTCGGCGGACGATGACACGATTTTTTTTATTTTTTATTTTTATTTTGTAGAAGTTGGAGGCTGAATTTTATAAACCAAGTTACATATCTGAGTTCCTCTCACAATTTCACCCAATTTCAAAAAAAAAATCAGCCGAAACGGAGTCCGGGAAGTGAAGTTATGAGCATTTTAACTTCAACAGTTTTTTAGGGTTTTTCCAAAAAAAGCCGCGTTTTTCTGCCGAAACTTATTGGGTTTATTTTTTGGGTTTTTTCGTGACGACTAAAGGACCGAAGAGTTCATAGGGTGTTCAAATGGCTATTTCTTCTCAAAACCTGAAAGAAATTCTTGAATCATTCAAAGCCCAATTGTTTCACACATTGGATGACAGATTGGATGCATTTGTACATGGCCTCACAGACAACCTCACAAACAGCCTCACATATGGCCTCAATGATAGTTTTCGTAGTATTCAAGATTCATTGAATAACAAGCAGGGGATATTTCTTATGGAGGGCCTCAGGGATGAATATAATCAAGAAATATATGCTTGGTATGATTTTGAGGCATATTGTGATGATTGGTATATGGATAGTTGTCATTTCTGGGATGACAACCACTTTCATATTTTATTTGTTGACTCTACTCCACGTTCTGTAGAGAACATCAATGTCCCACATCAGGAGCTAGTTACCATCATTCAGTCTACATATTCTACAGTGGTATTATTCATTCCAGATTCTGCTACGACCCTTTTCCACTATGTGGATGGATCTTCTTATTTGGATCCACATGATAGGTGTCAATATTTGGAGCATCATTTGGAGTTGGTTATAGGGTTCCAAAATCTTCCACGGGGAGTTCACATGAGCACTTGGACATGGGACCCGGGCTTACAATGGTGGTTGGACTACTTCAACATAGTGGATTTAATTTCTACATGGGACCTTGGTTCTTCAGTCTTCTTCAGCATTATGGTCCACAATTATCCATGGGACCCTAGTATATGGTTGTACATCAAGCGTTGAGGACAACTCTTTCATAAGGGGGATGGAATGTAAGGTAGCTAGAGAGGTAGTGGGGGGGGGCAAAGGGCCCATAGTGATAATAGTGGAGGTCATTCAATGTAAGATGGACTAGGTACACTATATTATTAAATAAGGCCCACTATTGTAGTTAGATATAATAAATGGGTAATTAGATATAACAAATGTAAGAGGACTTCTTAGAAGGTTCTACTTTTAGAAGATTCATCCTCTAGAATGTTCTTAGGATATGATAGCACTATATAAAGGGGTTCAAGTAATGTAATGAGACATGAAGATAATTAGTGTATTTGGAGCGGTAGCTCAATAGAAGGATGCCCCCTCGAAGAGGCAAGTGAACAGGAGAGGATCTCTTCCATAATAGGATCCATTGTATGGTGTTTCCCTACCTCAAGGGTTTCTATAATAAAGTTGTGGTTTTCTATATGGTTTCATATATCTTGTGTGGTGATTGTATTCAAATATCTTTGGATCTATTTTGATATTTTGTATTTAGGTCTTTGGTTCTTAACACCTACTCAAAACACCCACTGCATGTGCAATGTCTGGTCTAGTATAGACCATTGCATACATCAAACTGCCAACTACACTTGCATATGGAACACGAGACATGTCCTCCTCCTCTTCTTGTGTCTTGGGACACTGGTCCACATATAACTTTACCCCAACATGAATAGGAACCTTGACCGGTTTAAATTCTTACATATTGAACCTCTGCAATATTGTCTCGACATAATTTTTCTGATTTAACTAGAGTTTCCTCTTTTTCCGATCTCTTTTAATTTCCATGCCCAAAATGAAATTTGAAGCACTGATATCCTTCATGTCAAATTGAGAGGACAACTAAGTTTTCACATCCTGGATAATCTCCTTGTTGTTTCCTATCAGCAACATTTCATCCACATACAAGACCAAATAAATCAAATGATCACCAATTAATTTAAAATACACACAATGATCCTCTTTGCTTCTTGTGAAGCCAAGTCCCAGCATATAAGTATCAATTTTTTTATACTACATCCTTGGTGATTGTTTTAAACCATACAGAGACTTTTTCATCTTGCATACCAACTCCTTCTTTCCCTTCACAACATAACCTTCTAGTTGCTTCATATATATTTCTTCTTCTAGATCCCCATGTAGGAATGTTGTCTTCACATCCATCTGTTATACTTCAAAATCAAATGAAGCAGCAATAGATAATGTAAATATGATAGAGGTTAACTTGGAAAAAGGAGAAAAAATGTCACTAAAATCAATTCCCTCAACCTGGGAATAACCCTTTGCTAATAACTGAGCTTTGTATTTCTCCACTTTTCCTTTTGCATTCAGCTTCTTTTTAAATACCCATTTTCTTCCAATGGGATTTCTTCTAGTCGGTTGTTACACATTATTTTGGTCACCCCAGTGATCCACTGACAACATGAGTTCATATTCCTTGAAAAGATAAAAGAGTCTTTATCCATGGGGTGCGACAATCCCTGATCATCGCATCCTTCTCTATAGCTAAACTGTGACGTCTCCACATGTTGCAATATAACTAGGGTGCGATGATGTCAATAGATAAGGAAAAGTCAAACTTCATGAATGTTCTAGAAGGGGATCTTCTAGAAGGTGAGGTGGCCTCCGAATGGTTTGGATCTTACTCACTTTTCTGATTTGGTGGGATCATCCTAATATCCTCATCCATCTCTCTTTCACACTATATAAATAGGGATCTCTCATGGAAAAGGCTAAGGTTGAATAGGCTAACATTTGTGTGGAGAGTTCTACTTCTTATTGAGAGCTTTGCTTTAGTTCTACAAGCTACATGGTTGATCTTCTTCACTCAAAGGATTTGGAGAAAAGGTGTGTGTGTTGGAGAAAAGGGCCATCAAAAGGGGACCTTGCGACATGATAGTTTTGGTTGTAATCTCCACTTTCTATTTAATATGATACAATGATATGTTTCTTTCCCATAAAACTAGTCTTGTTTTGTTGTATGATTCCTTGATCACATGCATAGGTTCTTGTTGAGTATATTGTGTTCCTTTCACTTGGGTTGGATGGTGTTCCCTTGCAGGTTCAATATCACAAGAGCATTCAAATGGAGCTAGGATGGCAATGGAAAGAGGAAAGGACATTTAAAAGGTATGTTGTCTATCTCTTGTTAACTGGTAAACTCAATAATTAGAGCCTAGGGAAAGTCTTATATTATGTTCTGTTTTGTTATAGTTTCCAGTGGGATCTAGGGAGATTTGTTTTTGTCCGCACTTGCCAATTAATCTAATAAAAAAATTGGCGACCATACTGGGGAGGAATTTCTTTTCATGTTTTTCTTCTTATTTTCTTTTAGCCTTCCTTCTTCTGGTTAAATTCATTCTCTGAGTCTGTGGGTGATCCATCTGGACTCCCTGGGTCTGAAAGTTTAATTAGAATTTTTGTCTTTCTTCCATTTTTTCCTTAGTTACTGAGATCGTCGCATTGTACTATATAGACAACTTGCGAAGAACCTCTGACATTACACCCTTCTTTTGCAAACCAGTACGACGATGTCGTAATGTGCACTATTGGCAGCCTGCGATGACCTTAGATCGTCACACTATACCCCACTGTCAACCTGCGACGATTCCTGTAGGAATTGTTGGAGTGAGCCAATTTTTTATTTTTTCCCCTAGTTTTGCATCAGTTTCCTGGGATGAAGTTCTGATACCAGTGTTTGATTGATTTATGAGTTTAAATCTTGCATTTGATTGGTTTTTAGGGATTGAAAATTTGTCTTTGTAATTTTGCAAGTTTTACTTTTGATTTTTGGCACAATGATATAATCTCTGGATCTTGATCTGAGTGCTTATTTGACAAAGGGTATTTGATTTATTTGAGCTTTTGGATTGATTTCACTTTCCATATTGTTTGTTGATTGAGATATATTTTTTTCATTTGACAAAAGGTTTCTAATCATTTTCATTTTCGTCTATATTATGAGTTTTGATTTGGGAATTGTGTCGAGAATGTCTTGATTTTCTTTCATTACACTTTCTTTTTCCTTGCTATATCTCTGATCTGATTCGAAAAAGAAAGAACTGAAATCACTTCTTCTTTTTAGAAATTGTTCGCAAGAAAATTCTTGAATTCAAAATATTTGTAAAGAGAAACTGGAAAATTTCGTAGCTTATGATTATTTGGAGTTTTGTTCATTCAAAATTGAGAAATTGCAATTCATAGCTTTTGTACTTCAAAAGAAACACCTTCTCCCTACTGTAATTAGAGTTCATTGAATTGAAAGATTGCATATTCATATCTTCTTTAATTTTATTGGGTCAAGGTCACAAAATCATCAGTTTCATTTCCATATCCCTTTTGAGTAAACAACATCCTTTAAAACACGACATAATTTTAAAATTTATTATCAACTTTTATTTCCTAGAAATTCTCTTCACCAACATTAGCTAGGATAGCACTTTGGAATAGGTCACTAGTACATATTGTAAAAATTTCGACGTTCTATTTGCGACGTTATGGACAAAATTGGCCATATTGTCGAAAAATAAAGATTTTTTTTTTTTTTTTCCATATTGCCCGATAACGTCGCTATTGCCACATTGACGTCTCTCTTGCCATGTTGCCATCTCTATTGCCACGTTGTCATTGCTCTTGCCACATTTGTAACATAGTTGTCTCTCTTGCCACGTTTGTAAAATAGTGGTTGCAATTGCAACGTTGTTGTGTATAAATAAGGTCAATGAGTTATAAATGTTCCTAGTGGTCTGACTATTGAATTTTAGATGGATTTCCATTGTGGGAAAGGATTATGGTGTGATTTTTATGATTTCCATGGTGTCCTTATCATACAACAATGGTAATATATTATCCACATAAAAAGGTTGCTTGAGAAGTAACAAGGGGAGCATGATACCATATAAAGAGTGAAAGAGGAAAGGGGGTGCATGGGTGATATGGTTTGACACTTGTTCTTTGAAGTAAAAACTTCCTTGCCCATGATTCCTTAAAAATATTTCCCACTCATCTTTTAATTGGGTGTTCTTTTGGATGTTTCCTCATGCTTCTTGGCTGAAAGGGAACACTTGTCTTATGCAGAATAAACTTGGGGGGAAACCATTATTCACCCTCATTCATGAATGATTCTTAGACTCTCTATTCTACCTAAGAAAATTTCTTTACCACATGCATTATCCATTTTCCTATCCAAATTCTCTTCTTCTCATTGTTCATGGTGGAACTTGTGTGGAAACATGGTTTTTATGCATGCAAACAAGGAAAAATCCCCATGGAAATATGGCTAGGAAAAAACTATGGGGAGTGGGGGATTTTCTTGTAAGAAATGATATGAAATTGGATGGTTTTGAGGGAAAAACCATGGTGGGAATGTCCACAAGAGGTGAAGTAAACACCATTAAAACCTGCAACCTTGTTAATTCTGGTCATGGATATTTTGAACCGAGTGGTTTCCTTTAGGTCATTCAAAGTGTGAAACCAATATTGTTGGACTTTTTTTTCCTACATTGGAAGGGAAGAAGATATCCAAGGGACTATGGAGTAGATAAAAGGGAGATCTCCCTTGTGATATGACATAGAAGAGAAGCTCATGACATTTGATGTCTAGATGAGGGCATAGAGTGCTCAATAGTGAGCATATTGGCTATGTCATGAGATAAATGGGTTGGCATGAGTGAGTTTAGAGCCTTGTAGGAGATTACTTAAATGTTTTCATTGTGTTATTGAGGAGAAGAGAGTGCCACAATGGTTGATGGCTAGATGTTGGGATCCTCCCTAGGGGTGTAATTAGGGGGCCAAAGGGACCACTAGAGTAGTAATGATATAGTTATGGTGGTCATTCAATGTAAATTGGAATGAGTCCATTATGGATGTTATTATTAAATAAGATCCATTAGTCAGTTAGAATGGAATACATGTAATGTGGCATCATTAAAGAAAGTCCATTAGGTAATTAGGAGGTGGTTATGCTTAGGGTTCTCTAGTTAGATATAAGGAGAGACATAGTCCTTATGGATATGTATTGAAGTATTTTGTGTTCGAGCTTAGCTCAATGAGAGGTCACCTTACCTTAAGAGGCAAGTGAACAATAGTGGATTTATTCCAAAAGGATCATTGTATAGTATTTCCATGTCTGGAGGGTATTTTTATATAATTAAGTAAATGGGACTTTACAATCTTAAGCTTGGATATATTATATGTGATTTAATTTTTATAACTAAGGTAGATAACAATTGGTATTGGATCTCCTTCTTGGGAAATAAAGTGGAAGAATTTGTTTTCCTTCTTTTCGTATATTTTTTCCTAAGAAAAAAGAGGCAGAAACATTTAGATATATTCCTATAGCTTTATGTGCATAATATGGGAAAACCAAGTCTATATTTCAATTCCTCTTGAAAAAACTTCCAATTTTTAAAAAAAATGGTTCCAATCGAAGTCGTCGCTCTTGGAGATATCGTTGATTTAAAGTAAGTTATTCTAGGGTCCTTTTTGTGAGAATCATCAATATTGTAGAGAATATATCTTTTGACAGAGCGCCCATATTGCAACTAGACCAATGTCATTGGATATAGGATTTTTGGGGGTTTTATTTGATATTATGTTATTCTTTTGATCAATATTCAATGCCCCCAAAGCCTCATAGATTCAAAGAATGGAAACAAATTTGGAGGATCAAATCTCACACATAATATGAGAGCTTAAGGAGAGCTAACAACTTCTTGAAGTGTATCATGATATTAGTGAAGAGTATAAATGAGATTTATTTTCTTGGTGGGATTCAAACCATGATTGTGATGGTTGGTACATGAATAATTGTCTTTTCTTGGAAGATAACTACTTTCATTTTCCATTTTGATGCCTCTACTCCACCTGATGTATATAATGTCTTTGAGGTTACTTACGGGGCGATGATGGCTATTGGTGTTCATCTTGGACAATCTTAAATGATAATGTTCCTTTCAGCTCCCGAATTGACCTCTTACAACCATGCAAATGATCTTTTGGATCCACATGACCGTGGTGGGAATTTTGAGGACATACTCGACCATCAGTTGAGCTCAAGAGTCATCATTTGGGTGTCAAAGTGAACTACCAGGGATGGGATCCAAGTTTATGGATGAGATTTTTGGATTACTTTAGCATTGCAATTAGTACTTGCACATGGGACACTGACTATTTTAGCATGGTGGTCATCACTTGTACATGGGACCTAGATTTATGGATGAAATTCTTGGACTACTTGAGAATTGAGACAAACCCTTGCACATGGGACCCTATCTCTTTGGACTACTTCATATTTCTGATTAGAAACCATACATGGGACCCTCATTTATTTTTGTACATCTACACTAAAAGCATTGAGGGAAACACTTTTCAAAGGGGTATGGAATGTTGGGATCCTTCTTAGAGGTGTAATGGGTGGGGGGTGTTGGGAGGGGGGTGAAAGGCCCATTAGACTAGTGATGGTATAATTATGGTGGTCATGCAATCTAAATTGGATGGGATTCGGGGGGGTGGAGCTAGGGGAAAAAGGTCCATTAAACTAGTAATGGTATAGTTATGGTGGTCATTCAATGTAAAGTGGATTGGGTACATTATGGTTGTTATTATTAAATAAGGTCCACTAGTTAGTTAACATGGAATAAATGTAAAGGTCGGTGGAGGTGGATGGATGGTAAAGTCGTTCTTGCAACAAAGGTCAGGTCTTGTGTTCAAACCCGAGCAAGGACATGGTCTAGTCACAGAAAAAAGCTTAATTGGGCCAAGCCCGCTTACCTTAGCCCAAAGGGGTTGGATCCAATGGTGGAAAGTGAGGAGTTTTTCACCATTGGGAAAGGTTCAATTCTTGTGAGGGATTTACCTGGAACCATGGGGACACCTTGAGGTAGTGGCCAAACATGTGGTTGCACTCAGAGATACCATATTAAATGGTATTGTGACCCATGCACGCATAAGTGGATCAAAGCCCACCCCCATGTCCTTCAAATTTTCCACTAACAATTATCCTCATAATATGGAATATAAGGTTAAGATAGTGTAGCACCTCCTGCACTCTTGGTTCTCCTATAGGCCGCCAACCCTGTGGCCCTCCCGCTCTCCACCTCCCTCCACCGAAGCTACAAAATCTCCTTAGGTTCCAATGGTGGCTCCCTTTCCCTCTCAGAATGATGGTGCCCCTTCTAGTGATGCTACAGTGGCGGCACCTCCTACAACCTCGGTTCCCCTTCAAGGTTGCGATCCCCCTGGTGCTTCATCGATGGAGAACTTAGGTCTCCCTTTGGTTTCGACCCTCTCCTTCAAAGAGGTAGCTTCATGCCAACCCTTCGGTCTGCATGCATAGACCCCTAGGGTTGCCTCTCGTTAGGGTTGACCATCCAGGCTACATGCAACATTTCCTGAAGCTCCAACAGTCTCAATTCAAATGCCGTCGAAAGCCTTAACTCATGCTCGATATTACAACAATCATGCTTTTGTCTTCAGGTTTAACGGATTCTGGCCCAACCTTCCGGATCTCCTCTCCTGGATCTCTTTGGACTGGTACCCACTTTTAGATGGAGAAGTCACTACCTATCCCTGTGCAAAGGGGTTCTTTGTGGTAGTTTTCGAATCTACAAGCGATAGAGACAAGGTGTTTAACTCCGGGCTGTGGTTCTGGGGCAGAGCAGGTTTGTCCATGCAATTATGGATCCCCGCTTTTGACCCTACCAAAGATTGTATCTCTTCAACTCTTGTCTGGGTGAGACTCCCGTATTTTCCCTTGCATTTCTGGCAGGATGCGTCTCTTGAATCCATTGGAAATGGCCTCAGAAAGTTCCTCTATAGAAGCTCGGAGTCCAGGCCAATCCTCTCCACCTTCACGTGAATTTGTGTAGAAATGGACTTCACAAAAGGTTGCCCAACTGAAATAATACTTCAAGGAAAGGACTACTCAAGGAACCAAAAACTAGACTATGAGAATCTCAGTTTCAGGTGTAGGAATTGCTTCGAAACGAGGCACATAGCCTGCAACTGTGAAAAAATACCCAGGAAAAAAAGGGCGCCTAAGAGCTAAAGACCCACCTGGTGGACGGGGGCTCATTCAGAGCTGCACGTTGAAATCAAGGCCCATAAGGCAAAATAAGCAGAATCTGAAGCCGAAATCAAAGACCCTGCTAAAGGGAAAGCTCAAGCAGAAGCCAGTCCCAAGTCGCCAAACCAGCCAGACCCCCAGAACTCAAGCTGGGATGATCTAGCTGACGAGGAAGATCCTCTAGGCCCGACGGAAATTCATTCTTAGGACCAAAGCAAGGAATGGCGGACGGTGTCAAAAAATTAAAAAAACTTCCAAGCTAGAAATGATGTAATAACACAAAGCCGCTCTGGATCGCTAAAATAGTTTTGGTTCCCAGACTTTGTCCTGTGTTAATATCTCCAGGCATTTGGTTTCTTGTTTACAAGAAAATCGTTTTCGATGTATCGAACCCAGTGGCATGCCCACTATTTTTAATATAAAAATCTCCTAACTGTTTCTGTCAAAAAAAACAAACATGGAATAAATGTAATGTGGCCTCATTTAAGAAGGTCCACTAGGTATTTAGGATGTGGTTATGATTTAGACTGCGTCGATGAAAACAGTAATAAAAATGATGAGCCAATGACATCGTCCTCTGAAGAATCTGTGAGTGAAGATGATGAGCTAATGACATCATTCTCACTAACATATGTCCACTTAGTCCCAATGACACATCTTTGATATCCTCCAACATTAAATAAATCCCCACATCTGTAGGGAGTTTAAACATTTTAAATAAGTTTGAGTCATTCATGCATTCTTCTACCTCATGGAAATTCTCTTGTGCAACATCAACATGATGGTCCCTGATAGAGACTAGCATGGGACCTTGTGATTACAGGGCTGGGCATTTTATTGACTGATGGAGACGAGTGGATCTTTGCAAGAGGAAGTCACTTTGAATTTCCAGTGAGCTTCAATATTGTGGGGAACACGTCACTTGTTGGTGATTGGTTGAGGTCTTGTGATACCTCACTATGGGAGCATCATGTTTAGTTAGTGGAGGTCGTGTTGGGTTTGGTACGGTCGTGGAGGACATACTCATTTCGGGTTGAGACCGTGTGTTATTTGCATGAGACTCATGGTGTTGATATGTTGCAGGAATTTCCTTCACGAGGCATTGCAACTCACATTTTGATATGGGATCCAGGGATTGGAGTGCTTGATAGTTTAGTGTTTGATGGCATTGAGTTTCGAGTAGAGTAGTTGCTTGGGGAGTTGACTGAGATTCTTTGGCCATTGATCATTCTACTCATCATGGGCATTTAGGTGTCATGCGTGGTGAGCACTTGGAGATGCCACAACTTGAGGGGAGTCTACCTTGTGTCACACCGGTGGATATGGGACCCCGGTATCATAGGTAGTTGGATTCAGTTATTGCTTGAGGAAAAACAATATTTCAGCAGGGAGGACTGTAATGTCCCCATTTTGGGACATTATTACATTACAGAGTGTTATGCCTACCAGAGTAGCCAGATAGGGGTGACAACAAGTTCATGAGATATTGAGGGGTTTTATTGGGCTCGAATTGCATCGTTCATCATATTCATCATCGGGATTCATTCCGCACAACTTGTCTTTGGTTCCATTGCATTTCGACGATTTCCGTAATTTTGAGTTATTATGGGTCATATTTTAATTAAATTCACTAAGAAGGTCATAATGGGCATATTACTTGGAGAAACCTCTTAGTGTAATAGCTCATTGGAATTGGGAAGAAGAGAACTACATGATAAGATGATGAGAAGTGACTTTAAGTGGTCGGAGAAGCCATAAAAATAGTTAAATCATTTTTTAGAGTTAAAATGGTTAATTAATTAATTAAGTGATTTAATCAATGAATAATACAATAAAGAAAAAGTCAAGGGGTATAAAAGATAGATAGGACCTCTATTCTCTCTCATGATTAATTATTTTGTATTTGTCCTCTTGGCTTGGAGAGCTCTTAGAACTTGGGGTTTTGGTGACAAATCCTAGGATTGGTTTCCAACAAGAAACCTAGCTAGTCATTTTGTGGTGGTTTTGGTGACAAATCCTAGGATTGGGTTTCAACGATACACCCTAGCTAGTTATTTTGTGGGAAAAAATCTCTTTGATCTCTTCATTGGGAAGATTATACTTCTAATCAAGTTGTGGCTGAGATTTTAGGGTGTGGGGGCGAATTAGTGATTGTGGGACGAGCTCCTATCCTGCTGGGCACATTCTTTCACTATTTGGGTGCACTCGGGGTTTTGGTGACAAATCCTAGGATTGGTTTCCAATGAGAAACCTAGATAGTCATTTTGTGGCAGTTTTGGTGACAAATCCTAGGGATGGTTTTCAATGATACACCCTAGCTAGTTATTTTGTGGGGAAAAATCACTTTGATCTCTTCATTGGTAAGATTATACTTATAATCGAGTTGTGGTTGATATTTTAGGGTGTGGGGGTGAATTAGTGATTGTGGGACGGGTTCCTGTCCTGTTGGGCGCATTCTTTCACTATTTGGGGGCACTCTAATCTAGATTTGAACCGAAAATACTTGTTGGGAATCTTTCTTATGTAGCTGGGTAAGTTGTATGCAAACCTGGGCACTCTCATTGATGAAATATTGCAGTTGGGCGAGTTTATGAAGTGCTAGGTCATTTTCTTTCATTTTGGGATGAATACCTCACTGCTGGGGCGAATTTTGGGTTGAGAGAATGTTGATTTACTAGCTGGGTGAATTATTGAAGGTAGGGGCCAAGTTTTGGGCCATTATTTCTCCATTTAAAGGCTGGATATCTCATGAAGGGCGCACAGGATTAGAGGAGGGCACATTTGTCTCTAAGGAGGGAGCACTTGAATAGTGAAGGGCATATTGCTGATTGTGAAGGGTTGTAGAGTGCTAAAGGAGGGTGTATTGTTACAACAATGGTTGGAGAACCTTTGAAGGGAGTTAATCCCTTATTTCATCAAGTGTATTGGCTACCAATTGTTTGGGGAAACCTACAACCACTACCACAATACTCTTGTTGTTCTTCCAACTTGTATCAAACACAAGAAATAATAAAACAAAGCTACATCATTTTATGAGTAGAGTGGACTGCATTTTCCCTGAGTCGAATTTGACATTGTGGGGATCCATTCCTATCCATAAGAGGGCGACCTGAACCTATAATATGGCCAGCTTGTAACAGGTCAGATTATTGCAATAAAAACCAAATCTTTGTATGCATTTTTCCTTGATGTCCTGTGTTAAATTGTTGGTTATTTCCTTGTAAACTCTGTTGAAATATATAGTCTGAACATGAAGCTTATTGGTGGAAAGTAAACATCATTCATCCTGAAATCTACATAAGAAAACCAAAACAATAAATCCATAAACAAACAACAACCAATATAAGTGTTACATGGAGGATTGGAGTATGCTCACAAACTGTTTGACAAAAACTCTATATCAGAATTAAGCTACAACCAGCAAAGAAAGGGTTTATTAGTGAAAACAGAGGATTTCCATCAACTGTTTGACAAAAGACTCAAACCAAAGGTTTTGTTAAATACTACAACAATAGAGCTTGAGCATAAGGTGTTGAGTGGCCCATGTTCCCATTATTCACCCTTTAGACTGAGGTTCAAGGAGAAGAGCTTGGTGCATCAGAGGCATTCACCTTCATTTGAAGAGGTAGTCTTCTTGTGGTCCATTCACGACGAACACCTAAAGGAGTAGAGGTATCGATGAAAAGACTAGATGAAAAGACCCCCCCACCTCTCTAGTGGGTGACCTCTTGAACGGTTACGTTGAAAACCCTTGAAGACCATGGAGAGTCCAATGAAATTATTTGAAGTGGAGAGCTCTTGGAAGGGGCATAGAAAAGTGTATTCTTTGAAGACCTTGATATTGTGACAGATTTCCTTTGTTGAGATTTGTACTATTGAAGGAGAGTTTGACTTCTCTACTATGAATCTTCCTACCTGAGAGGAATGTTGGAGTTGAGGGAAATTGACTTTGATCAATTGCTTAAATGATCTCCATAGAGAAAAAGAGACATTCTTTCTCATACAATGTAGCTTAACACCTCCTTAAGGAATCTGATGTAACCCTTGCATTTGTGAAAGGAGAGAGCTTAAGGGGAAGAATGTACTGAATGGTCCATGTTCCTATTGAGTTTGAGATTCAAGGATAAGAGCTTGGGGTAGTAGGCAATTTTGCAAAATTATGACAGGAACAAAGCTACAGAAGTGCATCGGTCTGGGTGGAAGCTCGCATAGATTGTCCCCATCTGCATGCTTTGTGTTTTGATCTTTGCCATATACCCGACCTTGACACTCCCTGCAAGAGCGACGTCTTGGAGGTGGCAAGAGCGATGTTAAATCTGCATAAAACGTCGCAATAACAATGTTATATGAAACGTCGAAAAAGAGACGTCATGTGAAACGACATTTGAGGGGGTCAGATGTTTGTTTTTCTCCCAACAATATAAAGTGGCAATTGCATCAAACACACCGTCAGAATTTAACCCAAATGTACTAGTGGGTTGTAAGGAAAAATCTCCAAAGCATCAAAACACACAATAGTATCTTGTGATAGGGAGAGTTGAAATCCAATTGCTACATTTTGTCCTAGGAAGCCCTTCTAACACAAGGGTCTCATGAGGTCGCATTAGGACTGGTAGAGTTACTCATGCTTCTTTGTTGGTATTAGTGTAGAGATTGTGCCTATTATTGGGGGTCACTTGAGAGTATACCCATGATTATGTGTGGGAGCTTCTCGAGTTGATTTCAGGCTATATACCCTACCTTTGCGCATAGATCAGACTGTTGACTGTTTCCCCAGGCATCATTGTTGTAGTTGGTAACCTTAGTAGCCTGTCTCTTTAGGGTCTTTAAACAAGGTGATCGTGGAGGGGCAAGTCTTAATGGTACTTGGAATTAATGTTGGCCAAACTCACTCGAGATCCTTGGAGGGTATACCCACGATTATGTGTGGGAGCTTGCACCAGTGTGTAAGTCCATTAAGTAGGTCGTCAACGTAACTTTTCAACCCACTTTATCCTAGCCCCTTCTTGTCTTGATTTCACGACGTTGGATTTCATCACCAACTAGTGACTTCAAAATAAGAAGGTTTGTTTGCTTGGTTTGATTTCTAGATTTTATTAGTGAGTGTTGTTTGTTTCTCTAGTTGGCCATAGATTTGTTTCGTTCTTTATTTGGTTCAGCCAACATGGGCCTTCTTCGTTCATGTAGGATGCAAGGGATACCTCCAGAATATCCTGAAGGTTACCTCCCTTTGTTTCCTAACTCACCAGAAGGCTCTCCTGAAGGAGTGGTCAATAACGAAGCAACCTCAGAGGTTGGAAGTTCACACTCTTTAGAGGGATTCAGAATTGTTTCAGATTCTTTAGAGGCATTTAGACTTCCTCCAAATCCTTTATTGAGTATTATATGAGATCCACATTTTCTCCAGATGAACTCGTCAGGAGAAATTGTTGTTTTTGAGAATACTGAAGTACCTATTGGACCTAACACACGATATGGAGTAGATGATTCACTTTTTCAAAGTGAATCATTTAGAACCTCGGCTCACACTGCTGTAATTTTTAATCCTAGCACTGCCCCTTATTCAGTGCATGATATTTTTGGCACACTAGGAACGAGTTCTAATCAACCTATGGCATCACAAATGCATGAGGTGTCTGTTACCTATACGGTACCTTTAGATCATTTTACTGTCACAAACAGTAATGTCACCACAGTTTCAGACCAATTGTTGGTTGGTTCTCACTCAATTCTTCCTCTCTAGATGGCCAATTCTACTATGGTCCCACAAGCTATGACTGTTTCTACCAGAAATTTGGTTATCACTCAAGATCCTATTTAAACACCACTTTTTCTTTGACTAAATCCGTATCTTCCCCCTGGGTATAATGATTTGAATACTTCCATTTCTATTCCTACCCAGAATCCATCCGGAGGGTCTCGATGTTTTGTTCTTCCTGGGTATAATGTCGCTATTCAATTTTTTCCTACACCTACCCAGGTTCTCTGCAGGCGGCCTTATGTTCCTCCTCCACCTTTGTTTGGAGGATCTAATCATCCTGGCCCTAGTGGCTCCAATCCAGTTTGAGGCCCTAGTCATTCTGTCACTTCTGGTTTTCGTATTCATGTTGGAGGTCAACTTCAAGTTGGGGGGCAACCTCAGATTGGGGGGAAACCTCAGATTGGGGAACAACTTCAGCTTGGGGGGAAACCTCAAGTTGGAGGCCATAACCCAGTTTATGAGCAAATTATACCCGTGTTACAATCTCAACATTGGAATCTTCCTTTCCAAGGGAATCAACAACCGTTTGGGGGAAACATCCTCAAGTTAATTCTTTTGTACCCCCAAATCTCGGTCAATCGTATCTGTAGAAATTTCAATACAAATTATGTATTGCCTGGATTCTCCTAATATAACAATTATATGCCACTGTTAAATACATAATCACTTCTACACATATTCTTGTGGAATTTAAAAACATGATTGCCAATTTCAATATCAAGAAGAAAGATCAATCACACATAACACAGATGTTTTTATTGGGAAAGCATAAAGCTAAAAACCCCACTATCATATATTATGTTTATATCATGGATCATGAAACAATCTCATACAAAACTCTAATCCAAGAGCTCTGAGTATAATATACAATTGTCTCACACTGTCATACAAAAATTGACAAATTCATGTGCCAATTTACTGTTCCCAGACAACCTACCTCCTCTGCGCAAGCCCTGCCAATGGAAAACCTGCAAATGAATTTGAATTCCTCTTGCCTAGGTTGCGCATTTCTCATGGGAACATCCACTGTGTGTGTGATTGCATGAGTGAACTTCACTCAAATCACAACTGATAGCCAAATTGTCGCTTTCACCTGTTATCTCAACTGGGTCTCCATTGGATCTGACATGCATGTAGTTAACAGTGGTAAATCTTCAGTTGCATGTGAGATTACTGATTGTGAATTAATTAATAATTAATTCACTGATCTCTCACTAGTGTAAATTCAGTTACAACTAGTACAACTGAGCTTAACTCACTTAACTGAGTTAAACTACTTTACAACTCCCATAACTACACATCCAAATATGTTACAACTTTGAATCACTCAGTTACAACTAATTCGACTTGGATGTCCCACCAGTCAACCTTTGAATTCAAATTTCCTATAGCTAACTGATTTTCCATTTCAGTTAACTATTTTTCAAGTAATTATGAGATAATAGATTAATATTTATTGTCCAATTTATTTAAGGGAAAAATAAATTAGACACACATTTCTTGTTGGCTTTTCAACACTCCCTCTCAACAAAAAAGGGATTATCCTTCACCCCAATCTTGTCTCTATGGTATTCGAATTTCCTCCTGGTGAGCGCCTTCGTTAGAATCTCTGCATCCTGATCTTCCATAGGAATGTACTGAAGCAACATGATCTTCCGCTGCACACAATCTCTGAGATGATGATACCATATATATATATTCTTAGATCTATCATGAAACATAGGATTAATCGAGAGTTTAATGCAACTCTAATTATCACAATGAATCACTGTCGGATCTAAATGAGAACCAAACAAACCAACCAATATCTTTCTCATCCAGATAGCCTCACATGCATTTTGAATCCCTGCCATGTATTCCGCTTCTGCTGAACTGAGTGCCACGGATCTCTGTTTCCTTCTTTACCAAGAAACAACTATAGATCTGATACTAAAGATCCCCCCTGATGTGCTCTTTCTGTCTGTTGGGATGCCCACCCAATATGCATCCGTGAAGCCATGCAACTTCACCTCATCCATCTGTCTGTACCATAATCCATACTTATATTTTCCCCTCAGGTATCTCAGGACATGCTTACTTGCCTTCCAAAAGAGCTTGGTAGGCTAAACCATCGCTTGACTTAGCTGGTTAATCGCATAGAAAATGTCAGGTCTCGTGTTCACTAGATACATTAGTGAACCCACTAACTGTCGATAGACAGTAGCATCCACTACCTCTCCACAAGTAGCATCCTCTTTCCTCCAATTTCATGGAAGAGGAGTATCCATGGGTTTGCAACCCTCCATGTGAAACTTACCCAGTATCTCCCTTGCATACTTGCCTTGAGACACAAAAATTTCACCATCTCGCTACCACATTTCCAATCCAAGGAAATAATGAAGGAGGACCAAATCCTTCATCTCGAACTCCTTTGCAAGGTCCTCCTTGCATGAGTGTATCATTTTCTCATCACCATTTAGTATTAAATCATCAACATAAACATAAATGATTAAAATCTTACCCTCCACCACAATTTGGTATAGGTTTGCACCCACTTCACTTTTGGTGAAGCCCAGTCTGGTGAAATAGCTGTCTATTTGAGTGTACCAAGCATGTGGTGCTTGCTTCAACCCATACAGTTCTCTCTTGAGTCTGCAGACATGCGACTCCCTATCAAAGGTCTCAAAATATTTTGGCTTCTCAATGTACACTTCTTCCTCAATGATCCCATTGTGAAACATAGTTTTTACATCCATCTGATGAATCCGCCAGCCCATATGCATTGAGAGTGCAAGGATGGATCTTATGGAAGAGTACCTTGTGATAGGTGCAAAGGTCTCATCATAATCTATCCCCTCGATCTGTGAGAAGCCTCAGGCCACAAACCTGGCCTTGTATTTCTCTACACTCCCATCAATAGCTTGCCTTACCTTGTAGATCCATCTCGAACCTACCACTGATTTGTCGACCGGTCTTGGGACAATTTCCCATGCACTGTTTTTGACAATGGAGTCATAATCCTCCACCATAGAATCAACCCAAGTGGGATCCTACACTGCTTCCCAAAAGGAAGATGGTTCAGTCACAATATTTTTTTCTCATGAGAGCCATGTATGCAGTAAATCGATCAGAAGACTGTCTCTGTCTGTGCTGTGAAGTAGGGGCTCCTACATGCTGTGCAACATCTAGTCTCAATCTATCAACTTCCGTGGTGTGCTTTCTGCCATTTCCGATGGATGCCTCTTTTGGAGTGGCTTCCTCCACTCCATGAACCTCCTCATGTGGTTGATCCACATCTTGAGACTCATCTTTGGGAACCAACAGTTCCTCCTTTGCATGCAAGTCCAACTCCCTCTCAAGGGAAAATCGCATGGCTTTCCCCTCATCAAGTTTTATATCTCGTCACACAACAATCATCTTACTGTTAGGAAAATACACACGATAATTATGGGGTGTCTGTGTGTACCCCACAAAAATCCCAACTTCAACAGTCGGCTCCAACTTCTTCCTTGCATCATGCACATAAACAGATGAGCCAAAAATCTTAAAATGAGAAACATCATGTTTCTTATAAGCGAAAGCTTCTTCAAGTGTACTCATGCCAAGTACTCTATGAGGAAAATGGTTTTGCACATAAACCGTAGTGTTACATGCTTCTGCCCACAAATGCATTGGTAGTCCCTAATCATGCAACATCACTTGTGCTGCACCCACAATCGTTCTGTTCTTCCTCTCTGTGACCCCATTTTGCTGTGGGTTATGAGGTGCTATGAGTTCTCTTCTAATTCCTTCTCTGCTGCAATAGTATTTGAATTCATTAGAGATGTATTCTCCACCATTATTGCTTCTTAGAGCCTTCACTTGCTTCCCTGACTCTTTCTCCACCAATTCTTTAAACTTACAGAACTTTGAGAATGTTTGATCCTTCTTCTACATGAAGAAGATCTAACATTTATGAGAAAATTCATCAACAAAAATAACATAATACTTATGTTTTTCTATTGAAGCAACTGAGAATGGTCCACACACATCTATGTGAACTCTCTCCAGGATCATCGAGGCACAGTTCTCCTTTTCATGAAAGGTGGAATTTACATACTTCCCCATGGTGCAACCCTTGCACTGATCTAACTGAGCAAGTGTTCCCATTGGAAGTCCAGTAGATATTTGCTGCATGATTGTTAAGGCTCCATGATGAAGATGGCCCAATTGCTTGTTCCATAATTTGCCCTCATCCCGGCTCACCACTTTTTCTTCCTTTCCCATCATGGCAGCACAACAATCTACCTCCAACATGTAGAGATTCTTAAGTCGAATCCCTATCCTCTTGACTTGAACCATTGTTTTATGTCGCAGAAAAGTTTTTCCATCGTTGAAAACAACGTCATATAAGCCTGTCCTCCAGCATTGCGACTGAGGCCAGGTTTTTCTTCAGACCTAGAACATGCATAACATATTTTAATTGAAATGGTTTACCTAACTCCCTCTGAAAGGTAATGGAACCAATGCCAGTCTCACTGTATCGTCCATCGTTGCCTATCTCTATATGCATTTTGATATATTTCTCCTCCAAGTCACTGAAAAAGGTCCTTATCTCCCGTCACGTGGAAGGAAGCACCACTATCCAAATACCACACCTATCCCAATGCACTTGAAGCCATGCATGCGATCAAAGAGAAGTCAAGTTTAAATTGTGATGCAAGGGCCTCACCAGCTGCAGCTCCAACAACCTTCTTTTTCTTCTTCTTCTGGGGACAATTAGTAGCAAGATGCCCATGTTCGTGATAGTGAAAACACTTCACTTTGGACAAATCCAGCTTCTTGATTTTAGACTCAGATTTTGGATGGAATTTATTCCCCTTCCCTTTCCTTTCCTTGGCATCCTTGGCACAATCCTCTTCATCATCATGATTTTATGAAGAGCCATCTTTGGTGTTCCGCCTGAACTCCTCCTGCACTAGATCCGACCATAGTCATTCCCAAACTGACAATTTTTTCCTTCCATTGCCAGAGTCTTGATAACTATGCCAACTCTTGGGAAATCCTAGGAGCACCAAGCTCACCAAATCATCATCATTGACTATTATTCCCACACTCCTCAACTCATCCTGACATTGGAGAAACTTTGTGAGATATTTTGGAATGGAGTTGCCCTTCTCCATCTTGATCTTCATGAGTTTATCTTTGAGCACCAATTTCCTATGGTCGCTATTGTTTTGGAATAGATCAGTCAAAGCCTTCCACATTTCATATGGTGAGGCTTTCCCATGGATATTTGAGACAATGTGGTCTCGTACTCCCTCTAATAGGATCCTCCTTGCCTTTTCCACTTTCTTTTTCCATGCATCAAGATTTGTAACATCTGCAACATCTGGCTTAGGAACATCTTTGACAATGAATTCCTTCAAGCCATTGTCTTCGAGTACTGCTTCCATCCTATCCTTCCAAGAAATGTAGTTCGAGCTTACCTCGAGTGCATACTCTAACCTCAAGCCATTGAAATCCATTTCGATCTTGAATCAACTATAGCACCAAGAAAGTCTTTCTACAAATTCAAATTCTATCCAATCACAAACTCAACTTCTGCAATCTTCAGTGCTCTGATACCATGTAGAAATTTCAATACAAATTATGTATTACCTGGATTCTCCTGATCTAACAATTATATGCCACTGTTAAATACAAAATATCTTCTACAAATATTCTTGTGGAATTTAAAAACACGATCGCCAATTGCAATATCAAGAAGAAAGATCAATCACACATAACACAGATGTTTTTACCGAGAAAACATAAAGCTAAAAACCCCACTATCATATATTATGTTTATATCATGGATCATGAAACAATATGATACAAAACTTTAATCCAAGAGCTATCAATACAATATACAATTGTCTCACACTATCATACAAAAATTGACAAATTCATGTGCCAATTTACTACTCCCAAACAACCTGCCTCCTATACGCAATCCCTACTAATGGAAAACCTGCACATGAATTCGAATTCTTCTTGCCTAGGTTGTGCATTTCTCATGGGAAAATCCACTGTGTGTGTGATTGCATGAGTGCACTTCACTCAAATCACAACTGATATCCAAATTGTCCCTTTCACTTGTTATCTCAACTGGGTCTCCAATGGATCTGACATGCATGTAGTTAACGGTGGTAAATCTTCAGTTGCATGTGAGATCACTGATTGTGAATTAATTAATAATTAATTCACTGATCTCTCACTAGTGTAATTTCAGTTACAACTAGTACAACTGATCTTAACTCACTTAATTGAGTTAAACTACTTCACAACTCACATAACTACACATCCACCTCTGTTACAACTTCGAATCACTGAGTTACAACTAATTTGACTTGGATGTCCCACCAGTCAACCTTTGAACTTGAATTTCCTATAGCTAACTGGTTTTCCATTTATGTTAACTATTTTTCAAGTAATTATGAGATAATAGATTAATATTTATTGTCCAATTTATTTAAGGGAAAAATAAATTAGACACACATTTATTGTTGACTTTTCAACAGTATCCAGGCTCTTTGAATCCTACCTAGGGTCAAAAATTTCAGTCTAATGTTCCTTTCCAAGGGAACATACCTAATCTTAATAAAAACCCTCTACAACTGAATTTATCACGACTGTCTAACTACCTACAAACTGCTTATGGTCCTAGTGGTATACCTATGGGACTTCCTCCTCAAAACTACTAGTTTCCTCAAGTGAACATACAATTGCCTTTCCTTGCCACTTTGGATTTATCGAATTTATCTAGGATTTTGAATGATCCTATTTTGTATTCTCCTTATTGGCCTGTCATACCGTCCAAATCACCCTCTGACATTCCTAAGTTTGACGGTCGATAAGGAGAAGACCCAAATAATCACGTCATGAATTTCCATCTTTAGTGTTCGTCCAACTCGTCGATGGATGATTTTTCTAACGAACTCTCATGGGTTCGGCAGCCAAATGGTACATCAAGTTACTGAGAGGATTCTTTAATGACTTCAATACCCTATCCATGGCCTTCTTAACAGAGTACCAGTTGCCAATTCGATACGAGACATGAACCTAAATTTTGAGTTCTTTTAAACAATCTCATTCCACTCATATTTATGATCATATCCATGAGTGGAGGAGGAGAGGACACTTAATCAAATTTCCCCTTCCTGGCCCATAGCCTAGGATGTGGCCATGGGTGGTGTCGTCACTGAAGAGCAAGCAATTAGTCATGCTCAGTATCTAGATCTTGTTTATTCACAAATGAGCACACTTTACGACTTGATCCCTGACGCTCCTCGTCTTTCCACGAATCCTACCCCAAAACCTTTAGTAGCTTCTCATGTTGTTGATGATGTGATTGGAACCTTCCATACTGAGACTCAGTCCACACATTCTACTCATACCAATCCCAAGTCTACCACTTCTAATGTACAAAATACTCCCACTCCTACTCCTTCCTCCGGTAAAAATTCTGAAGTTATTTCGGTTCAATCTACACCTACCGGTAAAAATAAAAATAAAAAGAAAGGGAAGGGTAAGAATAAGGAGGAAAAAAATAATACTCAACAATCTGAGAAACCCAAAACACAGCTCGCTGATGAGAAATATAAACATTAACCTTGTTATCCTTTTCGTATTTGTGGTGACAACCATTATACAAAATATTGTCCATGACACGTCGAGGTTACTAAGTTTCTGCAAGGGACCGTGAATTCTTCTACACCTTCCTTCTTTTCACAACCATTTAATTCTCAGTTGTAGGCCCAATTTTTCATTCATGACCAACCCTCTCCTTCTACCTCGTATTATTTCCTTATGTGTACTGGTGACTCCAAGAAGTACAC
Source organism: Picea engelmannii (assembly GCA_009831015.1). Classification (NCBI taxonomy): domain Eukaryota; kingdom Viridiplantae; phylum Streptophyta; class Pinopsida; order Pinales; family Pinaceae; genus Picea; species Picea engelmannii. Next base: position 86,780 of record ML783039.1, on the reverse strand, counting down.
AGTTGCAATCAAAACTCAAGCCAAAGATTATTCTCCATCGAAAGAGAAAGTTGATGATTTACCACCTCCGTTGGTTCAACCTCCTCCCCCAAATTCACCTCCAAATGTTCCTCTTCATATCGAACGACCGTGTCTCAATACAGTTCTTCGTCCTCCTCCCAAGGGCGTTGTTCAAAATTCTTCATTTAATTCTCATGCGCATGTCGCCCAAAACTGCAGTATTGTTGAATACCTTGTGCAAGCACCCTCTGCGATGTCAGCTCTTGAAGTCCTTCAAATTTGTCCTACTCAACAAAAGGTGTTGTTAAAGGATATTGGTATAATTTATCCTACCAATACTAATTCAATAATATTTTACTTGGAAGACCATATTCCAAGGCTTCCTCCTCAATTAGCATTTAAGATCCAAGTTGTTGTGGAAAAGAAGAATATATGTCGAACCGTTATTGATGAAGGAGCCTTGCCTTGCGCTATGTCTGTTACTTATTGGAAATCTATTGACTCTACTTCCCTTACTGAGGCACACAATACTCTTAATGCCTTCAATGGTATAGGGTTTAAACCTTATGTTGTTTTTCCTTCGTTGTCTATTACATTAGAAGGCAAATCAGTCAATGTCGAGGTTGAGATCCTTGATGCACCACTTTATTATAACCTTATACTTGGTTGTAGTTGGATTGATTCCATGCATGCAGTTGTGTCTACCCTTTTCCGTGTGTTACATTTCCCACACCAAGGAAAGGTCGTGACGATTGACCAACTGGCCTTCTTTGATTCTGATTCTCATACTAGCAATGTGCCTTTTATCTCGAAAACACCTCACGGTTATGAGAAAGTCGGCGCGGGTCTTTTAAAATATTCAACCTTGATGGATACATTTCTGATTCCGCCACTCGATATTCTTCCTCCTTTTTTCACTTTGATTAACATGATCTCAACTGTTGTTCGTGAAACCCCTGAGTCATGTGACCCATGGATAATACCTAGCTGTGGTGATTATCTTCGTTATGGTGACAAGATGCCTTTAAGTCTGGTAGAATCCACTTATCAAGCTATAAAATCGGAAACTCCTTCTCGTCCTTCTCTCTATGATACATCTCTTGATCTGTTCCATGTGATCTTTCCCACTGATAAGATGATCATGTCAGTCATTGTTGATTAAGGTTGGTTGTCATTGATGTCAACCCTTGAAGAAAGACCCATAGAACAAAGGTTTGGGTAATGGACCCAATAGTGATTGATGTAAATATGAATCATTATTTTTTTGTCACGGTTGATAAGAAGTAAATATGGATGAACTCCAAAGTGGTCCCCTTATGGTGAAAGCCCTCACGGGAAGACGCTTTGTGGAGTAAGAGAACCCATGCTTAATTGTGGAATAATGAGATGAAGGAAAGTGAATTTGTCAGGGAAAATATCCTAGATAGATATTTATTGTCATGTCATTTCCGGTGGTATGTGGAATGTCACATAATTCCTCACGGTTAGAGAGTTATGGCCATTAGAAGTTGGAGACCCCAGGTTTGGGTAATGGACCCAAGTTTGTTTGATGGGTAACGGTATGAGTTATGATATAT
>ML783039.1:59497-80205 GCA_009831015.1 Picea engelmannii | reverse complement strand
ATTGTGCATACTGATCTAGTTGGACCAACTACAACAAAAGGCTTAAAAGGTGAGAGATACTTTATGTTATTAGTTGATGATTATATAAGAATGACTGCAGTTTGCTTTCTCAAGAACAAATCATAAGCTTTTGAAAATTTCAATATCTACAAGGAAATGTTGAAAATGAGATGGATTCAAGAATCAAATGCTTAAGATTGGATAATGGAGGAGAATTCACCTCAAAGGAATTTATGGACTACTGCAACAATCATGGAATAAAAAGGCAATTCTCCGTCGCTAGGACACCTCAACAAATGGAGTTGTTGAAAGAAAGAATAGGACAGTACAAGAAATGGCTCGAATAATGATAATGGATTCAAAGTTGACAGATATTTTTTGGACACAGGCAGTGCATACAACCGTTCACATTCAAAACAGAGTAATGCTCAGAAATAACACTGATAAAACTCCATACAAGCTATGGAAAGGAAGACCAACAAATGTGAAACACTTCAGAGTTTTTGGAAGAAAATGCTACATCAAAAGAGAAGATGGTAGAATGGGAAAGTTTGACTCTTGTGTGGACAAATGAATACTTGTTGGTTACTCAAGTACATAGAAAGCATACAAGTGTTACAATCTAAGATTAAATAAAGTTGTGGAAAGCATCAATGTAACAATTGATGAAACAGGCATACCAGAATCAAATAAAGAAGAAAACAAATCAATGGAACAACTTTTTGAAGAAGAATATGAAAAAGAAGAAGAAGAGGAAGATGAAGATGAAGATGAAAAGAATATGACAGAAGTAGAAGAGCAATTTCAACAAGTATCTCCAAAGACACCTAGCAAACGAGTACAGAAGAATCATCCTTCAGATCAGATTTTTGGAAACAAAGATGCAGGAGTTGAGACTAGAAGAAAAATCCGTTCACCATAACAAACACACCTAGTAATCTTATCTACAATTGAACCAAACTGTTTTGAAGAACCCAACAAGGATGAATTTTGGAATAAGGCCATGGATGAAGAATTGGATCAAATAGAGAAAAATGACACTTGGGAATTGGTTCCAAGACCAAAGAATAAGAATGTGATCGACACAAAATGTGTTCGGCTATTCTTAATTTACCTCCTCCTTCCACTCTATATGCTCCAAAGTTTGTAGGGGAAGGAAAACTTTTTATGTCAATTCATCCCCAATTACATTGAATTAATGAAAGGATTTACTCGGCTCCTCAAGAAAGTTTATGATTTTGTATGGGATGATGCTGCAAATAAATCCTTTGAGGCTTTGAAACTCGCCTTAACCCGTAAACCACTGATGTTTCCCCCTGACTATAACCAATATTATTTCCTTTACTTAGCTACTTCAGACTCTACCATTGCTATGGTTTTAGTCCAAGAGGATGATTCCCATGATGAACATATGATATACTATTTGAGTCAGAGTCTCACGACTACCGAAACCAAATATTTACTTGTGGAGAAATTGGCCTTGGCAGCTGTTCAAGTTGTTCAACATTTTCGTCACTACATCTTATTACACAGAACCACCGTTATTTTTGATTGCAACCCCATGCAACATATCCTTACTCAACAATTGCTGGGGGGAAAGTACTCTAAATGGATAGACCTTCTCTAGGAGTTTGACTTGGAATTTGAACGCGGCAAGTCAAAGAAGTCTCTGGTTTTTTCCGAATTGATATGTAACCTTCCCTCTATCGAGAGAGAAAATGTGGTAGAGGATTCCTTACCTAACGAATCCCTCTTTCTGATCAGTTATGATGACGTATGGCACACATATATTATTATCTATATCCAGAAAAAAAAATTTCGGCCTGATCTTTCTAGTACATATCATCGTTATATACGGTATCAAGCTCGCTAATACATCATCCTTGGTGATACCCTTTACAGTCGTGGTATTGATTCCATATTTTGACAATGTATCACCTACGACGAAGTTGAGAAAGATTTGAATGACTATCACTCTGGAGCATGTGGCGGTCATATGTATGGGTATTCCACTGCCCAAAAGATCTTATGACTTGGTTATTTCTGGCCTTCATTGTTTAAGGATTGCATTACTGCCATACATAAATGCCACGCTTGTCAAACCTACAACAATAAGATCTGATCTCACCTTGCTCCCCTTCACCCTGTAGTTTCTTTTGGTCCATTCGCTAAATGGGGCATTTACTTCATGACATGTAACCCTCACTCGGTTGGGGGGCATGGATACATTATTGTAGTTGTGGATTATTTCACTAAATGGGTTGAGGCAATGCCTACATTTGATAATACTGGAAAAAATGCAGCATTGTTCATATTCAATCATATCATTACTAGATTTGGTGTCCCTCAATCCATCGTTACTGATAATGATACTCATTTTCATAATTTTACGATGTCCGAACTTACTGAGAAGTTGGGTCTCCACCATGAAAACTCAACCCCCTATTATCCATAGGCCAACGACCAGGTTGAAGCAATCAATAAAATTGTCACTACTATTCTTCGACGAATGGTAGCAATTCATAAGTCAAATTGGCACATGATGTTGTTCTCAACATTATGGACCTATCAGACATCTGTTAAGTCTACCACGAGATTCACACCTTTCCAGTTAATATATGGTATCGAAGAAATTTTTCTGATTGAATGTCAAATACCATCTTTCAAACTAGCCGTCAAACTTCTCCCTAACACCTCTGTCGAAGAGAAGCATATTTTGTATTTGATGCAATTAGACGAAACCCGTCGTGATGATTTCTTAGTTATTCAAACTCATAAAAAATGTGTTAAGTCCCAATATGACAAGCATGTCAAGCCACATGTTTTTTCTGAAGGTGATCTAGTTCTTCTTTACGAGCAAGATCGTGATTTGCTAGGGGCCGGTAAATTCGAGCCCATGTGGCAGGGTCTGTATATTGTGAAACATGTGTTGGAGAAGGGAGCTTATGAGCTGGTATATTTTGATGGAGTTCCTTTGAGTGAACCCAGAAATGGGCTTTAATTGAAGAAGCACTATGCTTAAATCATCTTTGCATGAGTGTTGTGTATGTTTAGTGTATCATACTCTTGTGTGCTTTTTTGTTGTTTGGTTCCTCCTTTCGACTGCTTACCTTGCATTGTTCTTGGTTTTTAGATGTCAGTGTCTTCACTACCCTAAATTGGCTTCATTGATGGTGCTAGTCACAGTACTCAAAACTTAGCATTTGTTTCTTGGAAAATCTATGCACCTACGAATGAACTAATCAATCTACATGGTGTTTTCCTTGGTCGTGCAACCAACAATATCACATAATACAATGTATTTATCGAGTTATTAACTAAAGTTGTTTCACTTGGAATCCTTCATCTTGTTGTACGACTCGATTCACAGTTAGTGGTACTACAATTGAGTAACTTTTATTCTATTTGAAGTTCTATGTTGTTAAAGGTATATTTACGAATTTTCCTCCTAGAACATCATTTTGATTACATTGAATATCAACACATTCCTAGATGTCTAAATACATTAACAAATGCATTGGCTAATTATGTGTTAGACAAACATTTGAGACAATTATAAAATCCAATCACATTTTTGTACATAAAACAAGTAAGCCGGTAGGAGCCTCATGTTAATAACGATAAAAGTTTACAAAAAGTGTTTTTGTCCAAAGACCAAAATATAAAAAATGTGAATCACATGGATTCATATAAAATAGATCATCAAGGATGTTTCTCGCTATAACACGCAACTACCCGTGCTACTCTATAGAGCAGTCGACCGATGGATGCAGACACGCCCACTGTGTGGCGTTGGTAATGCCTCGTAATCTCATCTATTGTGGCATCAGGGACATTCATTGTGAGTCCCTCCAAATTTTGTTCTATGTCCTCTATATCAGGAACAACTACTCCTTCTACGACACCTCTCTCCCCTTGCCTCTAGATAGGGGATGAACCTGGAGGACGGTAAGGTCCCACATCAGCATCATCGAAGAGCACTCGATTAGTCATCGGATGAGCAACATAAAAACATTTTATATCATTATAAATAAAAAAAACACTATATAAACAAAAATTCCTTCTTACCTATGTCCCCCTATTGGGAACCTTTGGGAAGAGCTAGGTCCGGATATCCATAGAAATCTAACCCAACATAGGCATAATCATTGACCATGAGCATTTGAGTCCTCATCCACTTGAGGAAGACATCTTTATACTTGACGATGTGATCACCTCCATGTCGGGCCATGATATCTACCCACCTCTTCATCCTTGGAGCTTGTGGGGCAGATATACCCCAGTCTATCTACAAGTGTAAGACTGGGACCCTCTCTAGGAAGAAGGATACCAAAATAGACCCGTATTCAATTTTTTTCAACTCACCACTTCTGCACTTGGTTAGTTGTTTCTTCATACTTTAAAGAACCCCTTCGCACTAGTTGAAGACTCATGCCTCCATGCACTCCAATGCATATTGAAAGTAGATCTTCAGAGCCATCTGGGGAGTTGCACTCCCTGCCATGCGCATGATAGTATAGAGGATAGTCCGTAGAGGCAAGTCTCGAACATCCCTGATAATGACCTTACCGCTATGTTTCTGGGTACCCGACACAAAATGTCGACTGATGTAGTGGTTCATAGGCTCACCGCCACCCCTGCTACCTATAAGTGTCACCCATGAACCACGAATAGAAATTCATGTTAGGAAGTAGATATCCTCAATATCTATGGTGAGTGTGTGGGCACCCACATGAAATGATTGCTCGTTCACATCCCACATGTGAACCAAGTACTAAAGTAGTCTTAGTTGGGTCCTCATGCCATGAATATTGAATAATTTCAACAACCCACACTATCGAAGGGCCATTACTGTTCCCAGGTCATTCCCGACGAAGTAATCTTCTTCTTTGTGTTCCCTCTCACGCCATTCCAACACCTTGACTGTGGAAGACCTACCAAGGAGCCATAAAAAGATATTAGCAACATAATTTTCTTTCCTGGAGGTTTTTTCTTGTTGGATTCATATTTTAAAACAATTTGGCTACGGTCATCACAATCCTGTGCATTTTCACAGTGTGTCGTCGTCGTACCCTAGCTTTAGGGTCGACTACGATGATCCTAGATCGTTGCAGTTCCCGATATAGGGCATCTGCAACAACCTCAACGCATGAGTAATCCTAAAAAATCAACCCAAAAACACATGTTTAACCAATGAAAATCAATTTATTAATCCATGAAAAGATGAAGGAGATCGAGATTAATTTTTTTGCAGAGATGATTCGTGAAATGATCAGCCGTACACTCCACAATCTGCAGTTGAAAATCAAGGTAAAATAGGGGTTTGAAGCAATGTTTGGGTGAAGTTACAAATGAAATAGTAAAATGTGTTTTTTTACCTATTTTATTGATTTTTATTACTTTTCATTTATATATTATATTATTTTATATGCTTCATCCAAACCTTAAAGCCCTAACAACTTTACAAGTGGATGATTTTTTCATATTGAAAAAGTCTAGAGGTGTTATGTTGGAACAAGGGTCCACTTTTTTGGTTTGTTTTTGTCACATGTACATATCCTTTTAGGGTTTTTTAGGAAAAACTTTGAGCAAAGTCTTAATTCTTTATCACGCTCATGAAACCATGAGAATGCAATTGAGTATTCTTTTGTCATTTCTTCGAATTCGTAATGGTGACATGAAAAATGAAACCTATGGAGTATCCTTTAAGTTCTTTTCATGCTCCTTAAAAATGAAAAGATTGTTGAGAGACCTTGTTCTTTTCACGCTCGTAAAAGTATTTGAATAAAACATTTGATGAGCGGTAGGTTATCACTTTTTTGGTCTCATCAAATTAATTTACGAAAAAGGAACTAATGGAGTTCTCTTCAAGTAATTTTTAGACTCTCTAAAATTGAAAAACCCCTGAGTTTTCTCTCTTTGGACTCATTAAACAAACATCGAAAGACCCATATGGGAACAAACCACTCCTTTTTAGGTTTCGTTAAACATACTCTGAGGGACTCGTTCGAAGGATGAGCTTACATAAACAAGCATATGCTATCCTCCTCAAGCTTGCGTAAAAATAAAGAGGTACTCGCTAGAAATGGTGGGGGGAAATTGGGAAGGAAATGTGTCTCTGTATTTGTGTTAGTGGCAGTAATAGTTGCTCTTGAACATGAAACCCCCCTTCATCATTGTATCTAGGTTGGGAAATCCATTTGTCTCTTGTTTGATCATCCACAAATTCATATGTTGGGTCCTCCTTAAGTCAATGATGCCAATACCATTGTCATGTCGTTCATATGTTCAAGAGAAGTCTAACCTAAACAAGCCTTCTATTGAGTCGACCATCTACAGTTATAAATATTCTACCATGTCGTCCTTCCCTATGTCAGTTTCAAATCACTTCATACTTTGATCTACCTCAAATCTGTTACATATTTAATGTCATTGATGGGGGATACATCAAAGACCTCCTGTGATGAGTCTTTTCCTATCGACTTCAACTCATTATCTAGGAACAAGACTTAGAAATATTTTAGTACATTAGAGCCTGCATGCCTCAATGGAAGGTCTCTTCGCTTTCAACAGTGTGTTCACATCACTAAATCTTGATTGGGAGATTCCATTGAGTGTTCGTCTTCAACTCATTTATTCACATTCATTGGATTGTACTAGGGTACCTTGGGATTCATTGACATCAATGGTGATTTCCCTTGCACTTGTTAATGGTTTCATCATTGACCAATAAACAAGTGGTTTATACCATGTTCGAATTCGACACCTGTAATCACATGGTTAGATTCATACTTAAGCACGATAGAAATGAAAACTCTGGATCTCATCATTTTGGTCTAGGTTGCAACGGAGTATTCATGATTTGTATTGACACATAGATCCACTTTGTTTGTCTCGTGGCTATGTCTAAATTTGAGTCCTTTTAGAGAATAGATCCACAGTGTATTCTTGGTGGCTATGCCAATTTATAATAACATGGATAAGTATGGGAATGCCTACCTCAGACGATGGTATATTATTATGCAGATGCTTGATTGTTTGCAGGCGCCCAATCAGTGCGCTCCTTGTTCGACACACACATTCTACAAAGTATTTCAGCTATCATGAGTTCCAACTTCATACTTTGGGGGGCATTCTATTACACATTGTTTTGGTCACCCCAGTGATCCACTAACAACATGTGTTCATGTTCCTGGAAAAGATAAAAGTGTCTTTATCCATGAGAGAGTGATTTTATTTCCTTTCTCAAAAACCTTATTAAATAAGGTCGTCACACCCTGCAATATGCATGGGGTGCAACGATCCCTGATCATCACATACTACTCTAGATATAGACTATGACATCTATACAGGCTGCAATATACCTAGGGTGTGACAATGCCAAAACCTAAGGAAAAGTCAAACTTCACGAATGTTCTAGAAGGGAATATTTTAGAAGGTGAGGTGGCCTCCGAACGGTTTGGATATTACTCGATTTTGTGATTTGGTGGGATCATCCTAATCTCCTCATCCATCTCTCTTTCACACTATATAAAGAGGGATCTCTCATGGAAAAGGCTAAGGTTGAATAGGCTAAGATTTGTGTGGAGAGTTCTCCTTCTTCTTGTGATATTTTTTTTATTTCTACAAGCTACATGGTGGATCTTCTTCATTCAAAGGATTTGGAACAAAGGGCCATCAAAAGGGGACTTTGCAACATGAAGGATTTCGTTGTAATCTCCACTTTCTATTTAATATGATACAACGATATGTTTCTTTCCCATAAAACTAGTCTTGTTTTATTGTATGATTCCTTGATCACATGCATAGGTTCTTGTTGAGTATATTGTGTTGCTTTCACTTTTGTTGGATGGTGTTCCCTTGCAGGTTCAATATCACAGGAGCATTGGAATGGAGCTAGGATGGCAATGGTAAGAGGAAACAAAATTTAAAAGGTATGTTGTCTATCTCTTGTTAACTAGTAAACTCAATAATTAGAGCCTAGGGAAAGTCTTATATTATGTTCTGCTTTGTTCTAGTTTTCAGTGGGATCTAGGGAGATCTATTTGTGTCCACACTTACCGATTAATCCAATCACATCGAAAACTCCACTATATCCCAAGCCTCATTCTTATCTAAAGATGCAATTTCTTCTTCCATGGCCCTTTTCCAGAGACTTCCATCCTCTGAATCCACTACCTCCCTGATAGTTCTAGGATCATCATCAGTATTAGACAAAGAAAAATTTGAACATAAATAAGATAGAGTATACCTTTCTGGTAGCCTTCTTTCTCGAACCGATCTCCTCAATACTAGAGTATGAGGATCTTATTCTTCTGATTCCTATTCTTCTATAGATTTTGATTCATCATCCTTTAAATCAAACTCTATTTTCTTTGGTTCTTCCTTACTTGGTAGGACTTCCTATTTAAAAACATCCTTCATTTCTCTAAATACCACATCTCGACTATACACTATGTAACCTCCACGACCACCAACAGGCCGAGTAACGCTACCCAAACACCCTTAACCTTTCCTTTACTGCTCTGATACCAAATAGTAATGTCCCCGACCACCAACATACACATACATATAATATACACATACATATAATATGCATTTTAATGAATTTAAAACACTTAACATAGAAATTACTGCCACCATACAGATTCAAATGGAAATAAAAGTCCACATGCAACTAAACACATGATATATTTCAAGTAACACAGCATGCATAACATATATAATTTAAGCATAAATTATATGATATATAATTTAGCTAAAGTAAATCCACAACTGCGTGCAGACCTTCCACAAACCTCCTAGCCTTAGACCACGTTGCTCATCACTCTCAGTAGTAGGTCATCCCCGAGTTGGGACTAAGATCCACTGGGTAAGGGATTCCTAGGCTAGGTAAGGTCAATAGGAATTCACGCAGTTCATGAGGAAGGATTCTCTCCCAGGAGCCACTTACACCCACTTCTCACAGAATCTCATTCCCCACATGCCTGTACCACCCTAGGAGTTCACACTTTCATTGTCCCACAATCCATTAGCTACTCAACATCCCTTGCCTTGGGCTTCAACAATAGGCTGGACCAGAATTCTTAGATCTCTATAGAAGCTACGGGACCCCTTCTAGGAGAAATCACTTCCACGACACACACTCTCACCCGGAGAGAGTTGTTCATAGGCCTGACAACCTGCCTCTTCAACCATGGGCCTGAAAACCCGCTTCTTTAGCTAATATTTGACTTAGTTCCAACAAGGTGAGGACAAAAACAATGGTTTCGTATGTGTCAAGAAACAAAAGGAAGCAACCCAAAAATGGTTAAGGTACAAACTCGAATTTGCAAGTGTGGATAAATTGGGTTCAAGGATAACACAGATCGAATTTCATTTCCCCATTCAGTGGTTTCTCAGGTGTGCGTGAAGGTTGTTGAGGTCGAATGCAGAGGGAAAATAGGTTAGACAACGGATCGGGGGATGGAAATTGAACCCTTAGCATAGTTTGACTCATTGGCTTTAACTACATGTGACCATGTCGACACCTGTCTTCCTGAAGCTGTATGCACTCCATTTAGCATACGTTCCTTTTCAGGAACTTAGGAAAACACTCATCATGTCCACCTTAGCCTTTAGGAATCAATAATAAAATATTATTCCTTTAGAGGTAAGCCCCCTATCTTAACCCCTAGGCCCAAATACTTAGCCCCCTCCCTCACCTACCTAGTGGAGTTTAGTCCCTGATACTCTTTCTTCGTGGTCGGTATACATGCAATGATGTTTTTATATTAATCATATGAATATTTACATGTACAAAACAGGCTCCTAGCCTTTAACACCTAGGTTCTTTGGCCTAATAAACACATAAGTCCATAGCTTATAATTACTTGGCTCACTAGCCTAAAAAACATGTTACAATTCATAAATACAGCTAGGGCTCATCCTTGGGGATATTACAATCCCATCCCCTTATTTTTTCACTGTCCTCGGTGCAACTCTTTTACACAACATCAACAATATTTCAAAAATCTTCAAAAATATGTGGGTATTCTCCCCACATAGCATCCTTATGCTCCCATATCGTGTCCTCATGACCATACTAGGTCCACTGGACCTTTACAAGCCCTACGTCTCGATTCCTGAGTTGTTTTCTCTTTCGGTCCAATATGCGCACCAGATGCACCTGCAAGACGCCTTCTTGCTCCACCTGAATCACATTCCAATCAATTACATGATTAGCATCAGGTATATATTTCTTAAGTAATGAAATATGAAACACATTATGTACAGTCATGGATGCAGGAAATCCAAGCATATATGAAACTGACCCAATCCTTTCTAGGATTTCAAATGGCCCACAATATCTAGCTGCCAACTTCGAAGATTTTCCTAGTCTCAGGGAACTTGTATTGGCTTTCACTTTCAAGAAAACATGATCACCCACTTTAAAATCCCTTTGGGTTCTGTTCTTATCAGCATACGTTTTCTGTGTGTCTTGGGCAACTTTCAAATTCTGCTTAATCCTCAACATTTGTTCTTCCATTTCCTTGAGCAACTCTGGCCCAACCACTGCTCTATCAGTTGGGTTATCCCAACTTATTGGAGTGTTGCCCATTCTACCATAAAGTGCTTCAAATGGGATTATCTTCAGTGATGCTTGATACCCATTTTTGTAGGCAAATTCTACCAAGTGTAGGTAGTCTTCCCATTTATATGGTTTGTCCATCACATACATCCTTAGCATATATTCTATCACTTGGTTCACCCTCTCTATCTTCCCATCAAACTTGGGATGATAAGCAGTGATAAAGTTAAGATTCGTTCCAAACCCTTTGAATAACCATTTCCAGAATTTTGAGGTGAATTTTGGGTCTCTGTCAGACACAATTGTCTTGGGAATACCGTGCAATCGTGCTACTTCCCTCATATAGATATTGACAACATTAGCTGCCTTGTGAGTAGTCTTCAATGGAATAAAATGGGCATCTTTCGTAAGCTTATCTACCACCACCATGATTGAATCATGCTTCTTGCCGGTTCTGGGAAATCCTGTGATGAAATCCATTGTCACTACCTCCCACTTCCACTCAGGAATGGATAAAGGTTGTAGCAACCCTGCTGGGTGCCTATGTTCATCTTTGACCTTCTGACACTCCATACATCTGGCGATGTATTCTACAATTTCCTTCTTCACGCCTGCCAAAAGTAATGTCTCTTGATTACGACCACAGTTTTCTGATATCCAGGGTGCCCATCATAAGGCACATTATGTATTTCTTTTACGATCATAATTATCAATTCCTAGAAATTAGGTACATAATTTTTTTTTTTGTACAGGAGTATTTCATTAGCCTCCAATTTATACTCTTCCACTCTCTGTAGCATATTACCTTACTGTAGCTTTGCTACCAATGCTATGTACTGAAAATATGCATTTGTAGCCTTTGAAATTATTCCTTTAATATCTGTTTGATACATGCTAATGGTCGTAGCATGTATTTCATGCACTCTCCTGCTGAGTGCATCGACCACTTTGTTCTCCGTTCCTTTTATATGCTTGATATCAAAGTCATACTCACAAAGTAATTCCAACCATCTACTCTGCCTAACATTCAAGGTTGGCTGATCAAACAAATACTTCTGACCATTATGGTCTGTCCTCAGTTCGAACTTCCTTCCCATGAGGTAGTGCCTCCATTTATTCAGAGTGTGCACTATGGATGCCAACTCCAAATCATGAGTTTCATAGTTGTTTTCATGGTCCTTCAGCTTCCTGGACTCATAAAAAACCAAAAACACATTCTGACTAAGGACTCCTCCTAGTCCTTATTTGCATGCATCTGTAAACACTACAAAATCTTCATTCGGGTTTGCAATCCTTAGGATTGTAGCACTGGTTAACAATTGCTTCAATCGCTGGAAGCTTCTCTCACATTATTCTGTCCATTGTAACTTATTCTCATTCAAGGAAGTGACGGGGTGCACTATCCTTGAGAAACCTGCATTGCATTGAACCTTGTATAATAGTTAGCTAGACCCATAAAGGATCTTACTTCTGACACATTCCTCGACACTGACCATTATCTGATGGATTCTATCTTCTCAGGATTCACGGCTATCCCATCCTTTGAAATGATATGCCCCAAGTAATGGATCTGATTTTGATAAAATGAGCACTTGCTCAATTTTGCATACAGTTGGTGCTCTCTTAGCACCTGCAATACCATATTCAGATGATGTTCATTCTCTTCCTCTGATTTGGAATACACCAGGATGTCATCCAAAAATACTATGACAAACTTGTCTAGATATTCCCTGAATAATCCATTCATTAGGCACATAAAAACAACGGGTGCATTTGACAACCCAAATGGTACCACTGTGAATTCATAGTGACCATACATTTTTCTGAAGGCGTTCTTGTTGATGTCTTCATCCTTTATCCTTACTTGGTGATACCCTGACATGAGATCGATTTTTGAAAATATCTTAGCATCCTTCAACTGGTCAAAGAGATCATCGATCCTTGGCAAAGGATACTTGTTCTTAATAGTCACTTTGTTCAACTGTCTGAAATCGATGCACAATCTCAATGTCCCATCCTTCTTCTTTATGAACAGGACTAGGGCACCCCAAGGTGACACACTTGGGCGTATATACCCCTTCTTTAGAAGCTCTTAAAGCTACAATTTTAGTTCTTTCATCTCTGGTGTACTCATTTTGTAAGAATTTTTTGACACTGGAGCTACTACAGGCATCAAGTTTATAGAGAAGTCAATATCTCTTTTCGGGGGTAGTCTTGGTACCTCTTGGAATACATCTTCAAAATATTTTAATATTGCATGGTATTCAATATTTGACACCTTATCCTTAGGTTCTTCCTCCATGTGGGCTACAAATAATTACCAACCTTTTCTGTAGCACTTCTTTAGCTGCATTGCCGAGATTTCTCTAACAACAACTGCCCTTGGGATTCCCTACACCTTCTTTGGGTTTCCTTCCTCATCTAGGCAAGTGAATTTATTGTTATGATAGTATAAGATGGCACGGTGTTGGTCCAACCAATCCATCCCAATTAGATAGTCATAGGAACCTAAAGGTAAAATTTTCAATTCAACCCTTGTGCTCAGTCCATTCATGTCCAATGGTCAGGACTTAAGCAAGTACACAACCTTTCTCTTGGCTCCTGTAGCTAGCTGCACTAACCAAAATTTTCCATGCTTTATTCTTGGTAAATGCAAACTTTCCACGATTCTAGGGTCTATATAACTATGACTAGCTCTCGAATCAGTTAAAATAGTAATGGTTTGGTTGTTGATCATACCTTCCACTTCAATCATGTGTGACTGAAATTATGCTTGCTTGTTGTCCAGGGCTGTGTAGATCCTTGGTACACTTCTTCCCATGTCCTCCACTGTTTTTTCCTATTGAACATTGTGGACAGTTCTCACTTTGTCATTTATGTGGGGGCAATCTCTGTACCTAGGATTTCCTTTACAACCCCAACATTCCATAGGTGTCTACCTTGGCATTTTCCCACCTACTTCATCCTTCCTGGGCTCTCTAAAGACTAACTATCCTTGAGGATTGTTTTTGAAAAAGGATGGCTTAGCTCCCTTCTTCCTCAGTTCCATCTTGAAATTCTTGTTGTCTTCCCAAGCCTTCCGGAAAGTGGGCTTTTCTCTTTATTGTTCATATAATCATTTTTCTCTCCTTATTGTTTCTTCCATAGTTTTAGGGTCATCATACTGGATCTTGTCACCAATGGAAGGTGGTATTCCACTCAGATACCTTTGAATTTTCATAGTCTCATCTTTGATGAACGAAACATACTTCAGCAATTCTAAAAACCTTTGTTCGTATTCATCCATGGTCATGCTACCCAGCTTGAGTTCAAAGAACTCTTTCATCTTCCTGTCATATTATCTCTTAGTCAAGTATTTCTTTTCAAAATAATTCTTGAATTCCTTCCAAGTGATATCTTTCTATTTAATGTGCTGCACCTACACAAGTTGATCCCACCACATGGATTCCTTTCCTTTCAATTGATACATTGCAATTCTTCACTTTTCATGAGGGGAATAATTCTGCAGTCAGAAATATTTCCTCATGCCAAGTAGTCATGTCTCGCCATCTTCCTCCTTCTTGTGCTCTCCATCAAATGTAGGAGGATTAATCTTGTTCATTTATCCCTTCAATTCATCCACTCCATATATCCTATTCTTTCTGGTAGGAGATGGGATTGAACTACTGTGTGCCTCCTTATTGGAATGCTTTGGGGAGTGACGATGATGCCTGCTAATGCTTCTTGATCTTCTTTTCTTCTCAGGGGTCCTGTGACTCTCTGTTTTGATTGATTCACTCTCCTTATCCAACTTCTTTTTGATTCTCTCTAGACTCTGCATCAACTTTAAGTTGAATTCTCCCTATCGATCCCTAGCTTTCATGAGATTTTTGTTATCTGCTCGGTGAGCCTTGACATCTTTCTGTAATCTTTCAATGATTTTCATCATATGCCCTTCCTTGTCTATCTCTTCTCCATGCCCATTGGAGTTCGATCCTTCCACTCCCAAATGGACATCCATTCCTTTGACTTCATTCTATGAACTAGAAGCATTCCATGCCTCCTCCATTCTCTGCTCTCAGTGGCAATTCTCTTCAGTTCTAACACTTGTTAAACTCTGCAACATAGTGTGCAGTCAACCGAAGTTTGTCAGGACATCAATCCTTAACAATTCCCACAATATTCATAAACCAATATGATTCAAGAAAACTTTCAAATTCCATTTTCTTTCTAGTCCCAATATAATTTTCGGGCACTAGTCCCTTTTCTCCCATCCCTCAACCCACAAGATCATGGGTCATGACCAAGCGCTAGATCACTAGGTGATTACTCAGGCCTTCAACTTCGAAATATTTCCAAGCACCACACAACAATATTTTGGATTTTCGGGTTACCGAACTCACGAAGTAGGGCGGTTCAACTGTCCATGTCTACTCGACATCTAATGGTTGACACCTACTATGGAACCTCACGTGTCTGAGTTTCGAGACTTCAGATCTTTGGAGCTTCGAGGCTTCAGAGAATTTCACATTTGAACTATTAATCTCCAAACCCTTCCTTGTCACCTTTGGTGACTTCATTACATCACATCACTTAACGCTTTTCCAATTGCGGGGTCATGAAATGGTGGTTTGAAGTAACCCGTTTTTCTTCCCGCAATTTCTATGACGCTGACACATAACCCCTCAATGAAACCATGGTTGTGATTGCGGGACCGCCTTGGAGAATTAACTTTCTTGCAACTTGGGTCCCCGCAATGCCTCTTGGCCATCGATATTGGCGTATGGTGATCAACGCCAGTGTGGGTCTGCTGACCTTCAACTATGTTATGTAACCTTAGGGAACACATAGTACAACTGCAAAATTCTGGGTGGGGCACGTGGCAGGTGTAGGAGAGGTCCTTGCCACTTCCAGGTGACATCATCTTGACTCACCACTTCAGCTCTTTGGGCTTCAGAGCTTCAGAAGTTTATGCATCAACACCTCCCACTTATCCCGATCATCGAAATCCAAATTTACTATCTTCCGTGAGATCTACGGCTCACAACCACTTGTGTGTAGATCCGGTGACCCCAACACTACAAGTGTCATGATTTCTTTCTCTGTTTCCAAATACCACGTCTATCGTGGTTTTATAACACCACTACACCTCTTGAGCTTCGTAACATAGCCAAAGTAACCTCTTGGCACTCAGGAATGTTCTAAGGTTCGAAATTGGTTCCTCCAGACACAATTTCCACTTAAAACCTTGGGTCCAATGACCACTTATCTAGCCCGTCTAGGATCAACATTGAAACCATGGCTCTGATCTTCAATTTTGTCTATTTCAACAACAATTCTTTCTGAAACGTTTGCTTCAACTTCCACTAACATGGCTCATCCAGGCTTAGTGTTGAAACCTTGGCTCGGATACCAAATTGTAACATCCCCAGCCACCAACAGGTTGGGTAACGCTACCCAAACACCCTTAAACTTTCCTTTACTGCTCTGATACCAAATTGTAACATCCCCGACCACCAACAGGCCAAGTAACGCCACTGCGGAATATACACATACATATAATATGCATTTTAATTAATTTAAAACACTTAACACAGAAGTTACTACCACCATACAGATTCAAATGGAAATAATAGTAAGTCCACATGCAATTGAACACATGCTATATTTCAAGTAACACAACATGCATAACATATATAATTTAAGCATAGAAATGATACTTATCTTTTAGCTGGAGTAAATCCACCAACTACGTGCAGACCTTCCACGAAACTCCCATCCTTAGACCATGCAACTCATCACTCTCAGTAGTAGTTCACCCCCGATCTGGGACTAAGCTCCACCAGGTGAGGGATTCCTAGGATAGGCAAGGTGAATAGGAATTCACATAGTTCATGAGGAAGGATTCTCTCCCAGGAGCCACTTATGCCCACTGCTCACAGACTCTCATTCCCGACATGCCTGTCCCACCCCAGAAGTATGCACCTTCACTGTCCCATAGTTCATCAGCTGCTCAACCTTCCTTTCCTTGGGCTTCAACAATAGGTCGGACTCTTAGAGCTCTGTAGCAGCTATGAGACCCCTTCCAGGAGAACTTAATTCCACAACATACTCTCTCACCTGGAGAGAGTTGCTCACAGGCCTGACAACCTGCCTCTTCAACCACAGGCTTGAAAACCCACTTCTTCAGCCAATCTTCAAATTAGTTCCAACAAGGTGAGGACAACAACAATGATTTAGTATGTCTTAGGAAATAGAAGGAAGCAACCTAAAAATGGTTATGGTACGAACTTGGATTTGCAAGTGTGGATAAACTGGGTTCAAGGATAACAAAGATTGAATTTCCTTTCCTCGTTCAGTGGTTTCTCAGGTGTGCATTAAGGTTTTCAAGGTCGATCGCAGAGGGAATAGAGGTTATACAGTGGATCGAGGGATGGAAAGCGAACCCCTAGAATGGTTTGACTCATTGGCTTTAACTGCGTGCACCTAGGTCAACACCTATCTTCCTGGAGCTGCATGCACTTCATTTAGCATACGTTCCTTTTCAAGAACTTAGGACAACACTCATCATGTCCACCTTAGCCTTTAGGAATCAATAATAAAATATTATTCCTTTAGAGGTAAGCCCCCTAGATTAACCCCTAGGCCCAAATACTTAGCCCCCTCCCTTACCTACCTAGTGGAGTTTAGTCCCCCATACTCTTTCTTCGTGGTCGGTCTACACGCAGTGATGTTTTTATATTAATAATATGAATATTTACATGTACAAAACATGATCCTGGCCTTTAACACCTAGGCTCTCCGGCCTGATAAACACATAAGTCCATAGCTTATAATTGCTTGGCTCACCAGACTACAAAACATGTTACAATTCAAAAATACAATTGGGGCTCATCCTTGGGGATATTACACACTACCTTATTAGTTTATGGGTTCCAAATATTATAACCTTTGAGACCATCTTTATATCCAATAAAAATACACTTTTCAACCTTCTTATCTATCTTACTCATGTTTTCCTTTGGAAAATGAACATATGCATCACATCCAAATGCCTTGATATGTGTGAGAGAAGGTTCCCTACCATTCCATACCTCTTGTGGAGTCTTTTCATCCAACACTGATGAGGGTGATCTGTTGACTAGCTCACATGTAGTACCCACTGCCTCTGTCCATAATTCTTGCCCTAACCGACACCACTGAGCATGAACCTTGCTTTTTCCATCAACGTCCTGTTCATCCTTTCTACAACTCCATCATGTTGAGGTGTCTATGGAGTAGTCTTCTACCTTTCTATACCGCACTTCTTACAAAATTATTCAAATTCATTCCCGCAGAACTCTCCACCATTATCTGTCCTCAACACCTTAATTATTTTCTCTATTTGATTCTCAACAAGAGCCTTAAACTCTTTAAACCTGTCAAAGACTTCAGATTTCTTCCTGATGAAATATATCCAAGTATTCCTCGAGAAGTCATCTATAAATGAGACATAGTACACTGATTTTCTCAATGATGGGACCGATATAGGTCCAAAAAAATCACTGTGAACTAGCTGTAAAACTCCTTCTGCCCTCGTTGAACCAGAGGGGAATCCTACCCGATTATGCTTCCCATATAGACAATGTTCACATAGATAAAAATCCACAGAGAAATTAGACATACCTTCAACCATACCTTTATCATGCAGTAGTCGAAGACCCTTCTCTCCAATATGCCCCAGTCTTTGATGCCACAACATAAACTTTTCTCCAGAGAATATATGAGTTCTTTCTTCTTCAACTCCAATATCAGGAACAATGGAACTATTACACCCATCACTAATAGTGCTTCCTTGTAGCTTATACAATGTTCCAAACCGAACTCCCTTCAGCAACACCATTGCTCCTCAAACCATCCTGCATGTTTCCTTTTCAAATATTGTTTTTACCCCTGGATCATCCATTTTGCTTACATAAATCAAATTTATGGCCAAACCTGGGATGTGCAGAACACCAGGCAGTGTTCTAATCCTTCCATCTATAAGCCTCAACTTGAATTTTCCTCGTCCTATGATTCTGGTTGTAGAATCATTACCTAAGAAAACATTACCTCCATTATACCTTTCATATTCCCAGAACCACTCTTTTGGGGAGTCATATGAAAGGATGCACCACATTCAACCAACCATGCCTCATGATATGCATGTGTTCTTGAAGAAGCCAAGTACACATCCCCTCCTTCTTCCTTGGAGGCCTTTTCTTCTGTAGAAGGACATTCTTCAAATCCCTTCTTTTTCTCAACTTTGGATCTACATTGCTTCTTGTAGTGCCCTTCTTTTCCACATCTCCAACATACCTTTACAAACTTTCCAGGAGATTTAGATCTACCCTTAGACTTAGATATCCCAGTTGAGAACTTAGATCTATTTCTTTCCTGGGAATGTCCTCTTGTAAATAATGCGTCTGTGATCTGTCCTTCCATATTCTTCCATATCATCTCCTCCAAAAACAAGGATGATACCACTTCATCAAAATTCAAGGGAGTTGTATTACTACCTATGGCCACAACCAAACTATCCCATGAGTCTGGTAAAGAACACAGTAAACTAATAAATTTATCTTCATCTTAAATTTTAATCTCAACAGATACTAACTGACTTACCACAGTATTGAAGGTGTTCAAATTCTCTACCACCGAGTCTCCATCTCGCATCCTCAGGTTATACATCTTCTTTCTCAAAAATAATTTATTTACCAGGGACTTAGACTGATCCAACTTCCCCAACATTTCCCATAAATCCTTAGTTCTAGCTTCCTCTAACACATTCAATAATACTGAACCGGAGAGGCAGAGTCAGATTGTGATCTTTTCCTTCCGATCCAACTTTTTCCAGTCATCTGTTGAAGTTCCTGTAGGTGAAATACCTAGATCTACCATGATCCATTGATCTCTGTCCACCAACAAATCTTCCATCATGAGCTGCCACAACTCAAAACTTTTCCCATTAAACTTCTCGATCTCCATCTTTGAATTGCTTGTCATTTATTTTCACTTGAAAAATCAATACCACAGATCTCCCAGTGTAACAAGGAGTATCACAGTCCTGAGCCAAACCATTGACCACAAATGCGTCCCCGAAGCCAACCTCACTCTAATACCAAATGTAGATTTTAAACTTGTATAATATTTACTGCAAACATATTTTCAGTAAAAGAGCAGAAAAGATACAATGGAAAATACAAACATTACACAGATATTTTTCCCCTGGAAACCCAAACCGGGAAAACCAACATATTCTATATTCATTCATCATGATACATTGTTTACAATACAATATACATATAGGATACATCGGCATAAAAAACCCCAACCCAATGACCTGGATTAGTCATTAACCCTAATTCCTTAACCAAAAATAGAAAACCATCGGCAAAAATCCATGTGCTGAAAAACCACCTAAATATGTGACACGTTTCCTGATGCATAATTTTTTTTTTCGGGGGAACTACCCCCTACACCCCCCCTCTAACCCCCCTGTGCCCCCGGCACAATGAAAGTACTACTAATCGTGCAAATAATATAACACATACCCAACAACCTTTGCATGGAAATCTGTGCCACTCTTTTCTGGAAATGATCTTCTTCCGACTCTTCAATCTGCTCTCTCTTCAACGAATGCTTGTGTGTGTATTCTCTCAATGGACTCATGAGAGAAATTTAATGGTCTCTTTCCCCTCTTTACCATCCATATTACCAAAGTGACTTTTGGGTGTCCACATGATCCAAAGTCTCATAATGAATTAGATCAATGGTGGAAAATAAAGTGCACATGAAAATCACTTTTTAATATTTTATTCACCCAAATTAAATAAAATACCCACTTAGATTTTATTTCCTAATTCACTTTCACTTTATGAAATAAAAGGGGTTTACATTTAAAGTGGTCACATTTTCCTAGGCAAAGAGACCAAGCCTAAGGAACACCACTTGCATCAGTATAAAAATTAACATCCTCTGTAGACTCTTGGAACAATGATGCATTTGGCATGAATTTGGGTGGGGGGGGTTAGCCTCAACATGACTTTTGCTAAGTAGAATCGAGTGTTACTTAAATTGGATAAGGTGATATACCTCTTAAATCTTCATCATGTGCCACATATATATTTTGGGGGGGTTG
>ML783039.1:20180-59444 GCA_009831015.1 Picea engelmannii | reverse complement strand
TTCATCCAAATCCACCACCCAAATTCACACTTCAATTTATGAAGCAATCTACACTGATCTACTCCTCCTTCTCTTGGATTTTCTCTCCGTGTATCATACTGAACTAATATCCACTATATGAAGAAAATTAGGCATGCTATAATACCATGACAAAGTTCAAATAGGTAGAGAATCAAACACAAAGGCAAACAATTATGTGGGAGAACTCATTGGGGTTACAATACCCTTCTCACTATTAAATAGTTTACACAAAAAACAACAAGGATCCAACATATCCCTACCTAACACTGAATATTAGGGACGTAACCTACCTAACCCCTCACATAGGTAGAATAATGTATTTTCCATGTAATAAAGGCCAACATTAGTCAGTAAGGCCTCTTTAATAATGTGAACAAGTCTAATGTAAGAAGACTTAATATAATCTTAGAAAGATATTCCTCTAGAATGTTGTTTAGAAGATATAATTAGTATAAAAAAGAGTAGGAGGCATGAGAAAGCCTTGTGTTTATAATTATTGTAATAGAGAACTATTGTATTGTAGGTTTCCCCCTCGAAGAGGTGTATGAATATTGATTCCTTTCAATATAGGTATTAATGTTGGTATTGTTATTCTCATTATTTTGTTGTTCCATTCATATTTGTTGAATATTTATGTTTTTGCATATTACATTACATATGTTACGATCTTACAATTGGTATCAAAGAACTTTACTTTATAGAAACTATGGGAACTTTTTTTTAGGGTAGAGACATGTAATACTGCTGTATTTAAAGCATAGACATCTGTCATTGAGTGGGTAAAATTGTGCTGGGGAAAGATACACGTAGGAAATACATACAATTTCACGAGATTACTCGAAACAAGCCTTTCACCTTGTTCGAAACCTCTGTAACACCTGTCGGTACCCTTCGAGTAGTACCCCATCAAACATAATCTGTATATGACCATCACTCCCATGTACTGTTAGGTATTTTGGGATTCCCCTAGGTCTCCTGAAACCATCTCTAGATCATTCGATTAGATGCCTAACTTCTATAGTGACATCGAGAACAACACTCGGGAAGATACTCTCTCATACATGGGTAATTGGGGAGTACGACTAAGGGTATGGTCGAGCCTCTTTAGTTGGTTCCCTAAAATATTGGGTCAAGTACTATTATTTGAACCTGCATGTATATAAGAGAGTTATAGCACAAGGAAAACCCTTGTCTGTAGGAACCTTGAAAACCCTAACCCTGGGGATCATAATATAATAGAGAAGGAACATAAGAGATATCTTCTCATGCAACCCTGCCTCCTGCATTCTAGTTGCAAAATTCATACACAACTTTTCATGTTAAAACTTTGGGCATTTTGTCACTGTAGTACTCTTTATGTTGAAGTATAAATCTGCAAAAGTAAAAAAATAAATGAGTATAGTGTTCCCACTGGCACCCTTATTTGGGACCTATGCCCTTGGATTTATCTCTTCACCCTAGTGCCCATGGTACCTATCATTTTTAATCCTTATTTTTCCTATGGACCTGACCCCCTTCCCAACACCCATATTTGTGACATATCCCATTGGATTCCCCTTTTCTCCCTGATCACAGTGGTATCTATCACTTGTAAGACATTTTTTCCTATGGACCCTCCCACACTTTATGACACACTTGTTTTGCACCTCTTTCATTGGATTCCTCTCTTTGTATTGATTTTAGTGGTATCCTTCACAAGTAACCCATTTTATGTGTGGACCACCCATTTCATTCCTATGTTTCCCTTTCACCATGGCACACAACCACAACCAAGAAATTGAAACCTACCTAATTTTCACCATAGATTCCAAAATGGAATACATGAAAGAGGACTTGAAGTAGGACATATATTCACACATTGCAAGCCAACATTCATCCTATCTTGAATCCCATATTTACTCCTTTTCTAACAAGGTTATGGAAAAACTACATTTTCCAAAAGGCCTTACCTCATTTGAAAAACCTTCTAACATATAAGCTACTACCTCCTCCAATTACTAGAATTCTTAGTCCAACCCCTTTCATCGTGATCAATGTCTTCCATGAGTAGAGGTGAAATTTTTTTATGGCTCAGATCCCATGGCTTGGGTCACTCAAATGGAACATTACTTCTCCTTGCATGGCATCACTGGTGAAATGGAAAAACTTCATTACGGTGTCCTCTATCTAGATTCTGAACATTGGGAATGATGTAGAAAATTACACCAAGGGTATGTTGTTTGGACACGGTTTGTGGCCAAACTTTATAAATGCTTTGACACCAAGACACACTACCTGGGTCGTTTGACCAATTTGAAACAATCTGGTATTGTGGAATACTTTATTTCCACATTTGAGCACATGGATTTTAGAATTGATGGCATGTATAATGCCTTCTTCTAGGAATTCTTTATTATTGGCCTAAAGGATGAAATCCAAGCCTAGGTCCTCATGGCTTTCCACCAGACTTGGTTAGAAGATACTCAAAATTCCAAGGAAGCACAACATTTTGTCTTTTCCAGCACCAAAAACCCTCTTTTCTTCCTCTCCATTTCCCTACCAATCCTTCCCCTCATCCCACTCCTCTCAAGAAACAAAAATTAACTTGGAAAAAAAGGGTTGAATTCTAACTCAAGGGTGTTTGCTATAATTGTGATGACAATTTTTTTCCTAGGAACAAGTGCAAGAAACAAAATACTTTTATGGCCATTTCTGAGGATGTTGCTAACAAGGACACTAAAGTTTTCCTTGTGGAAGAGATACCCCCAATAGATGATACTACTCCACCGACCAATCCACCATAAGTTGAACCATTGATTTTGGTGCTTGCCCTCACTAGATTTTCTTCTCCCAAAAACCTCAAGCTAATTGACTACATTAAGCATAGGAAAGTCATAATCTTTGTTGATAGTGGAAACACCCATAATTTTATTCACCATCGCATTTATCACTAAATAAATTTATATATCTTTGACATCAACAATTTTCAAATCATTATTGCTAATGGCACTTCCATGAAATTTGGAGGTCGTCGTGAAAATGGGTGCCTACAAATTGGTTAGTACCACCTGAAATCTCACATGTTTTCTATCGACATGGGTGATTATGAAATTGTGTTGGGTGTTGAATTATTACATACTCTAGGACCCATCCTCATGGATTTTAATGAATTAACCATGCAATTCCAATAGAATAGAAAACATTATAAGTTCCAAGGTATCACAACAGGCTCCCATGTGATCATTAGTTCTAATTGAATGGAAAAGTGCCTAAGAAAATGCCATTCAAGAATTATTTCCCAGCTCCATTCCATTGAAGTAATTGAGACACCCTCTATGCATCGTGACCTCCAATCTATCCTCTCCAAACACCAAGTCATTTTTTCCATTCCCCGTGGACTTTCCTCTTCCCATAGTGTTCATGATCATTCCATTCATCTAGTCCCAAGTATCCTTCCTCCCAATGTTATCCCTTATCATCATCCCTTTTCCAAGAGGAATGAAATTTATAAAATTGTTCAAAAATTACTTGAAGCATGTGTTATTCATCCTAGTAATAGCCCCTATTCTTCTCATGTGGTCATGGTCTTCAACAAAGAAGGAACTTGGTGCATGTGTCTTGAATTTCATTCCCTAAGAAAACTCACCATCAAATAAAAATCCCCCATTCCTTTCATTGATGACATGTTGGATGAATTGAACAGTGCTCAGTACTTTACTAAACTTTATATTTGTTTTGGATACCATCATATACATATGAAATATGAAGACATTCCCAAGAATGCATTTAGAACTCATGAGGGTCACTATGAGTTCTTGGTCATGCCCTTTGGCCTATGTAATGCTCCCTCCACTTTCCAAAGTCTTATGAATAATGTCTTCCATCCTTTCCTCCATCTTTCTGTCTTAGTTTTCTTTGATGATATTCTTATCTATAGTAAAACTTTGAAATCTCATCTTTCCCATGTGGATCAAGTTCACCATCTACTCTCTCAACACAAACTTTTCCTCAAACAATTTAAATGTTCCTTTGGAGCCTCAAAATTGGAGTACCTGGGTCACAATATCAGAAATGATGGTGTAAGGATGGATCTTAAGAAAATCGAAGCTATGTAGGATTGGCCTCACCCTAAAAATTTCAATATCTTTCATGGTTTTCTTGGTCTAATGGGGTATTACTGCAATTTTCTTCATAATTATGGAAAATTGCAGCACATATCACTACTCTCCTTAAAAACAATGCTTTCCCATGGACTCAAATCACTGATCAATCCTTCCATGACTTGAAAGAGGCTATGTGTTTGACTCTTGTCCTGGATGTTCCCGAATTCACCAAGACTTTTGTCCTGGAATGTGATACTTTTGGGAAAGGCATTTGGTAAGTTCTTATGCAATATGATAGGCCTTTACCTTTCACTAAAAAAAAACTCTCAGAGAGAAATTTGTCCCAATTAGTATATGAAAACGAAATGTTTCATATTTTTCATGCAATGGATATATGGCGTCCTTATATCTTGGGGTAACTCTTTCAAATTAAAATCTATCTTCACAGCCTCAAGTATTTTATGGAACAACGAGTTTCATCACAGGAGCAACAAAAATGGGTGACAAATCTATTTGGATGTGATTGTGAGATCATTTATAAGAAGGGAAAATAAAATGTGGTTGATGAAACTCTTTCCAAGAAGTATGAAAAGAAGAGTCCCTCTTTCTCTCTCCTTCATTATACCATATTGTCTCCAAGATGTTCGCCAGGAATGGCTGCAAAACCCCAAACTTTCTCACCTAATCCAACAATTGGAACACCATTCTCAAGATTCTCTAGGATAATCTTGGAAAACTGAAGAGACTCGCTACAAAGGTCATTTGTATTTAAGAAAATGGTCGCAACTTAAATCCATGGTGCTTTCTGGGCTTCATGCTTCACCCACAAATGGGCATTCATGGTTTACCAAAACCTATGAATGGGTCGAACGTTCTTTTTTTTGGGATGGTATGAAGTAAGACATCCACACCTTTGTAGCTGAATATGATACTTGTCAAAAAAAAAGGGAGAAACAATCGAAGCTTAAGGTATACTCTAACCGCTTCCAAAACCCCCTACTATTTGGAGGGATATTTATGTGGATTTCATTGTTGGCCTCCCTAAATATGGTAATACATTGGTCATCATGGTGGTAGTTGATCATCTTTCCAAATATACTCATTTAAGTTATTTTAAACACCCGTTCACCACATCCACAGTGGCTCAAACATTTATGGATAATATATTCAAACTTCATGGCATGCTTCATTCTATTGTCTCTGACATAGATCCAACTTTCACCAGCAATTTTTGGCAAGAATTGTTCAGGCTGGAGGGAACCCATTTACATCTCAATAATGCCTATCATCTCTAAACAGATGGCCAAATTGAAGTTTTCAACAAGTGTTTGGGAACATATTTGTAGTGTTTTGCATCTAAATGACAAAATCAGTGGACTCAATGGTTACCCCTATTTGAATGGTGATATAACACATCTTACCATATTGCTACTCGCATGACTCCTTTGGAAGTAGTATATGGGAAAGATCCATCGTCAGTTCTATCATACATGCTTGGTGTCTTCAAGGTTCATGAGGTTGATAAAAATATTACAGTCTGAGAGTCCATTCTTTGTACCCTCAAAGAAAATTTGGTCATGGCTCAAAATTGTAGAAATTTCGATACAAATTAATGTATTCATGTGATTCTCCTGATCTAACAATTTTCACCATTTGTTAAATACATAATCACTTCTACTATTATTATCGTTGAAGCAATTTAAACCATGATCACAACCACAATGCACAAAGTGAAATATCAATAACACACAACGCAAAAGTTTTACCGGGAAAGCGTAAAGCTAAAAACCACACTATCATATATTATGTATATCATGAATCATGAAACAATCTCATACAAAACTCTAATCCAAGATCTCTCAATACAATACAATCGTCTCACACTGTCATACACAAATCAACAAATACATGTGCCAATTCATGTGTCCAGACAACCTGCCTCCTCTACACAATCTCTGTAATTCAAATTCTCACAATGAATCTCAATCATTTAGAATTGCCTAGCTTGCACATGATCATAAGAATATTCACTGCATGTGTGAACAAATCACAAATAATAGCCAAATTGTCCCTTTCACTTGTTATCTCAACCGGGTCTCCATTGGATCTGACATGCATGTAGTTAACCGTGGCAAATCGCCAGTTGCATGTGAGTTCATTGATTAACTGAACTCTCACTAGTGCATGTTTAGTTACAACTAGTACAACTGATCTTAACTCAATTAACTACACTTATGATTCTGTTACAAATCCAACTCACTCAGTTTTGAATGAAATAATAGATTAATATTTATTGTCTAATTTATTTAAGGGAAAAGTAAATTAGACACATGTTTCTTGTTGACTTTTCAACACTCCCTCTCAATAAGAAAGGGATTATCCTTCACCCCAATCCTGTCTCTATGATATTCAAAGTTTCTCCTGGTGAGCACCTTCGTCAGAATGTCTACATCCTGATCTTCCATAGGAATGTATTGAAGCAACATGATCTTCTACTGCACACAATCTCTGAGATGATGATACCAGATATCTATATGCTTAGATCTGTCATGAAACACATGATTAATTAAGAGTTTAATGCAACTCTGATTATCACAATAAATCATTGTCAGATATAAATGAGAGCCAAACAAACCAACCAAGATCTTCCTCATCCAGATAGCCTCACATGTAGCTTGAATCGCTGCCATGTATTCTACTTCCGCTGAACTAAGTGCCACAGATCTCTGTTTCCTGCTGTACCAAGAAACAAATGTAGATCCGATACTAAAGATCCCTCCTGATGTGCTCTTTCTGTCCGTTGGGCTGCCTGCCCAATCTGCATCCGTGAAGCCATGCAAATTCACTTCATCCATCTTTCTGTACCATAATCCATACTCAGATGTTCCCTTCATATATCTCAGGACATGCTTACCCACCTTCCAAAAGAGTTTGGTAGGCTTAACCATCGCTTGACTTAGTTGGTTAACCACATAAAAAATGTCTGGTCTCGTGTTCACTAAATACATTAGCGAACCCACTAACTGTCGATAAACAGTAGCATCCACTATTTCTCCAGAAGTAGCATCCTCTTTCCTCCAGTCCATGGGTTTGCATCCCTCCATATGAAACTTACCCAATATCTCTCTTGTATACTTTCCTTGAGACACAAAAATTTCACCATCTCGCTGCCATATTTCCAATCCAAGGAAATAATGAAGAAGGCCCAAATCCTTCATCTTAAACTCCTTTGCAAGGTCCTCCTTGCATGAGTGTATCAACTTCTCATCACTAGTTAGTATTAAATCACCAACATAAAGCACAATGATTAAAAGCTTACCCTCCACCACAATTTGGTATAGGTTTGCATCCGCTTCACTTTTGGTGAAGCCCAACCTGGTGAAATAGCTGTCTATCCGAGTGTACCAAGCACGAGGTGCTTGCTTTAGCCCATACAGTTTTCTCTTGAGTCTTCCCACATGCGAATCTCTGTCAAATGTCTCAAAACCTTCTGGCTATTCAATGTACACTTCTTCCTCAATGATCCCATTGAGGAACATAGTTTTTACATCGATCTGATGAATGCAGTAGCCCATCTGCACTGAGAGTGCAAGGATGGATCTTATGGAAGAGTACCTTGCGACAGGTGCAAAGGTCTCACCATAATCTATCCCCTCAATATGTGAGAAGCCCTGGGCCACAAACCTAGCCTTCTATTTCTCCACACTCCCATCAACAGCTTGATTTACCTTGTAGATCCATCTCAAACCTACCACTGATTTATCAATCAGTTTTGGGACAATATCCCATACACTATTTTTGACAATGGAGTCATAATCCTCTACCATAGCATCAACCCAAGTGGGGTCCTGCACTGCTTCCTGAAAGGAAGATGGTTCAGTCACAATACATTTTCTCATAAGATCCATGTATTCAACAAATCTATTAGGATATTGTCTCTGTCTGCGCTATGAAATAGGGGCTCCTACATTCTGTGCAGCATCTAGTCTCAATCTGTCAGCTTCCGTGGTGTGCTTTCTGCCATTTCTGATGGATGGATCTACTTGATTGGTCTCCTCCACTCCATGAACCTCCTCATGTGGCTAATCCACATCTTGAGACTCATCCTTGGGAACCAACATTTCCTCTTCTGCATGCAAGTCTAGCTCCCTCTCAAGAGACAACCACATGGCTTTTCCCTCATCAAATTTTATATCTCGTCACATAATAGTCATCTTACTGTTTGGAAAATACACACGATAATTATGGGGTGTTTCTGTGTACCCCACAAATATCCCAACTTCAGTAGTTGGTTCCAAATTCTTCCTGGTATCCTTGTTCACATGCACAAAAACAGATGAGCCAAAAATTTTTAAATGCAAAACATCAGGTTTCTTACCAGTAAAATATTCTTCAGGTGTACTCATGCTAAGTACTCTATGAGGACAACGGTTCTGCACATAAACCGCAGTATTTCATGCTTCTTCCCACAAATGCAATGGTAGGCCTTGATCATGGAACATCGCTCGTGCTGCACCCACGATCATTCTATTCTTTCTCTCCGCGAACCCATTTTGATGTGGGTTATGAGGTGCTATGAGTTCTCTTCGAATCCCTTCTTTGCTGCAGAAGTCTTTGAATTCGTTAGAGATGTATTCTCCACCATTATCACTCCTTAGAACCTTCACTTGCTTCCCCAACTCTTTCTCCACCAATGCTTTAAACTCACAGAAATTTGAGAATGTTTGATCCTTCTTCTGCATGAAGAATATCCAACATTTAGGAGAAAAATCATCAACAAAAATAACATAATACCTGTGTTTTGCTGTTAAAGCAACTAAGAATGGTCCACACACATCCGTGTGAATTCTCTCCAGGATCACCGAAGCACGGTTCTCCTTTTCATGAAAGGTGGAATTTACATACTTCCCCAGGGTGAACCCCTTGCACTGATCTAACTGAGAAAGTGTTCCCCTTGGAAGTCCAGTAGATATCTGCCGCATGATCTTCAAGGCTCCATGATGAAGATGGACCAATCTCTTGTGCCATAATTCGCCCTCATCCTGGCTCACCACTTTTTATACCTTGCCTATCATGGCACTGCGGCCATCTACCTCCAACATGTAGAGATTCTTAACTCAAATCCCTATCTTATTGACTTGACCCGTTGCTTTATGTCACATGTAGGCTTTATCACTGCTAAAAACAACATCATAGCCTCTGTCCTCCAACATTGTGACTGAGACCAAGTTTTTCTTCATACCTGGAACATGCATAAGATTTTTCAATTGAAATGGTTTACCTGAATCCCTATGAAAGGTAATTGTATCAATACCAGTTTCATTGTATCATCCATCGTCGCCCATCTCTATATGCATTCTGAGATCTTTCTCCTCCAAGTCAATGAAAGACTCTTTATCTCCCGTCATGTGGAATGAAGAGCCAGTATCCAAATACTACACCGATCCTGATGCACTTGAAGCCATGCATGTGATCAAAGCGAAGTCAAGCTCAAATTATGAGACAAGAGCCTCACCAGTTGCAGATCCAACAACCATCTTGTTCTTCTTCTTCTGCGGACAGTTAGTAGTGAGATGCCCATGTTCGTGAAAGTGAAAACACTTCACTTTGGACAAATCCAGCTTCTTGACTTTAGAATCAGATTTTGATTGGAATTTCTTCCCTTTCCCTTTCCTTTCCTTGGCAGTCAAAGAACAATCCTCTTCATCATCACGCTTTGATGAAGATCTATCTTTGGTGTTCCACCTGAACTCCTCTTGCACTAGATTCGACCATAGTTGTTCCCAATCTGACAATTCTTCCCTTCCATTGACAGAGTCTTGATAACTGTGCCAACTCTTATGAAGCCCTAAGAGCACAAAGCTCACCAAATCATTAGCAGTGACTGTTATTCCCACACTTCCAAGCTCATCCCAACATTGGACAAACTTCGTGAGATATTTTGGAATGGTGTTGCCTTTCTCCATCTTGATCTTCCTGAGTTTATCTTTAAGCGCTAATTTCCTATGGTCGCTACTGTTTTGGAACAGATCCGTCAAAACCTTCCACATTGCATGTGGTGTGGTTTTCCCATGGAGACTTGAGACAATGTGGTCTCATAATCCCTCCAACAGAATCCTCCTTGCCTTTGCCACTTTCTTTTTCCATGCATCAAGATTTGTAGTATCTGTTGCATCTGGCTTAGGAACATCTGCGTCAATGTAACCCTTCAAACCATTATCTTTGAGCACTGCCTCCATCTTGTCCTTCCAAGCAATGTAGTTAGAGCTTCCCTCGAGTGCATACTCCAACCTCAAGCCATTGAAAGACATTTCGATCTTGAATAAGCTGTCGCACCAAGAAAATCTTGCAAATTCGAATGTTATCCAACCCAAAATTCAACTCCTGCACTTTCCTCTTGCCCTGGGAGGTTCACACCCCATCTGAGAGCAACTTGAGGGAAGTTCGTACCCTGCCTGTGTGTAGCCTGCGAACTTGCCTGGGAATTTCGCACCCTGCTCCACTGTAGCCTACGAGAATGCTCAAGAAGTTCGCACCCTGCTCCACTGTTAGGGTGAGGGAAGTTCACACCCTGCTAGTGTATTTGGTTGCGAGAATGCCAATGAAGTTTGCACCCTTGCATTTTTGGACCAATGAGAGTGTCGTCTCCACTAGAGAACTGTCAAGGAAGTTTTAATTTAGTGGAAATATACAACTCTAGAAGATGCCACCTGGGAGTCGACCACCATTCTGCAACAATTTCCTCATCTCAATCCTTGAGGACACGGTTGTTCTTCAAGGGGGAGGGCATGTGAGAGACCTAACCTCCATAACCCCTCATGGATGTATACTGATATATTATCCATGTAATAAAGTACAAAATTAGTTAATAAGGCCTATTTAATAATCTAAACAAGTCTAATGTAAGAATACTTAATAGAAGCTTCCACATCTAGAAAGATCTTCCTCTATAATTTTCTTTAAAATATAAAATTAGTATAAATAAGAGTAGGAGGCATGAGAAATCCTTGTTTTGAGAAATATTATAATAGAGTGTTGCTCTGTTGGGGATTCCCCCATCAAAGAGGCAATGGACATTGCGTCCTTTCAATAAAGGTATTGTTGTTGGTATTGTTATTGTCATTATTTTGTTGTTTTGTTATTATTTGTTGAATTTTTGTTTATGCATATTACATTACATATGGTACCTTACAGTGAAGTAAACAAAAAATCAGATGAATGTAAACTAAAATCTATCTAAGCTAACTCATTGAGATGGAAGGCATGCAAATGGGTGAAGATTAATAGTTCTAACACACCTTAAATGTTAGTTGTTTTTCTCTTCTAATTCTCCATGGAATTGTTTGAACTCTTGGGAAAATACTATGAAGGTCTTGGATGTTAAATGGAAAAAATTGTACTAATGCAATGCTCATTTTCTTTTATCGCTTGCCTGCAGATTTCCTTCACATCTAACAAAGACCATGGGAAGGAGGATCACGAATCAGAATGGAGTCATGCTCAACGTACATTACTTGGTCTTCATCCACCTAAAATGCATTTATTCAATGAAAAGAGTAGCTGCCAAGAGTTGCCAAAAAATGTTGAACAAGCAAAGAGGCATGTTGAAGTTGCGAGATGAATATTTTCATATTTTGTTTCGAATTAGTTTCCTCAACTGTAATTTTTTTGCTACATTGGTTCTCATGAGTTTCTTTTTCTGATTACATGCATAGGGAGATGCATACATTGAAGGGGCATGTGGAGTTTGTCATCAAGATTAAGGATCTTGATATAAATACTATCCAACATGCTTACGTTGGGTGATTTAATGTATTGGGGTTTGATTTTATTGTGCCTCATGTGATAGGAAAATATAGAACATAGGTGATATTCCAGATATGAAAAGGATAGATACTGCCTCTATTTTTGGCTCATGTAGGATTTTTTTTTTTAGAAACTAATTGTTTTTTACCCTTCCTTTTGTGAAGAAATATCAAGGCATGAAATTACACTATGTTTGCTTACATTCTTTTAATTATGTGTCTTTGTATTTTGAATTTGCAATTTTAGTTTTATTCTTTTGGGCCTCTCTTGAAAGAAGCATCAGGTTTGAAATAATTGATTGTTCCCATTTAAGTAGACTATTACGTAATGTAAGTTTTTGATTTCCATATTACATTTTGTTCATGGTATTTCTATAAAATATTTCTAATCATTATTTGATGAATGCACAAAAATGATTCTAATAACTATTTGTTAGTTTCTACAAAAAGAGAAATGATTCAGTGGTTTATCTTTCCTGCTCATGCCTAATAACTACCAGATGATATGGCCAATTACTAGTAATGGTTTCTTCTATCGATGTCATCCCCATTCACTTGTCCAAAATGTATTACAACCTTCTTGCACTCACAAGAAAAAAGTAGGTTCCACAGAGGTTCAATTGTGTCATCTAATAACTATTTCCTACGAGTTTATAGCATGTAAACCAAAATCTAGTAATGTTGCATGTAGTCACTCTTGAGCAAGGGATGTGTTAGTTGGGCTCCACCTCCTCTATACGATTGGAAATGCTAGGAAGACATTTCTTATACAATTGGATTGCTACTTAACTTCTCTTCCATATGTTTGATGACATCTACTGTGTGCATGTAAACCAAAATATAATAATGATGCATGTAATCACTCTTAGGAAAGGGATGCATTAGTTGGGATCCAACTCCTCTGTATAATTAGCAGATACTTGTTTCCCTTTGGAGCTCCCCTTGTTGAACTTTTTGTGGCACATTTATTATAACTATATAACTACCGGTACATGTTTTATATAGACTGCACATTCATACATGCATTTTCAACTATCAAATGTTGGAAGAAGTCCTATAACACAATGATATCGTTGCATATTAAGACACATGGGTGTTACATTTCATTAAACAAACTTTGAATACAATGCTTGAAATTTATTAAGAAAAATGACTGCAATAAATTCATACCTCTCAATACACATTGAATATATATTGAACGTGTGTTTAGCAATGAAATTGTCCTACTTATATGTTTCCCTTTCTAAATAATCAAGGAAAACTGGAGAATAGTGGAAGAGATCCATTTGCCTATCACGTATGGAGAACATGCAGTTGCCTAAATTGGAACCTAATAGAGGAAAACACATATTTACCATCTCTTTCCAGAGATTACCTCGAGAGGACAGATTTACCAACTCTTTATAAGCTTCATTGTTTGAATTCTTAAAACCAATTTCCAACTACCAAACCAACACTACCAAAATTGAAGGACATGCACAGTTGTGGTGCACATGCAATACATTCATAGGGAAAGGGCACGTGGTTTCCACTATTGTAGAAGTATTTGAGATTCCAACCCAGTGTGTTATTGCAAGATTTAGATATTCCAGAGTGGTCTCAACAATGCTAATTTGATAAGCAAAGACAAATATGAGGAAGAGCACGGGAACAATTATTGGGACATGGCTCACCCTTCTCATTATTAAATAGATTTTCTACAATAGTGATTTAAAAACCTTAGAGGTTTGATATAGTCAAAACTGACAGTTGGAACAACTAGCTAACAAATTTCCATAAATATAAAAAGACCAAATAAACTAATAACCCAACTAACTAATCTAGCATACTCAGTCAACAAGAGAGATTATTGTTTTAACACTCCCCCTTAATCTCAATTGTTACATTCTTCAACACTGAAAATGACTAAGTGTTGTCTCTGAAACTAAAAAACAATTCTTCCCAATGGTTCATTGAAGATATATACTAACTGATCTCTAGATCCACAAAATTGAAGAGAAATATCACCATTGTTGAAAAGCTCACATATGAAGTGATAACGAGTGTCAATCTGTTTTCTTTTTTGGTGAAACACATGGTTTTTGGAAAATGCAATTGTTGAAATATTGTCACAAAAAATAGAAGTTTCTCCTTCTCCACAAGTGAAAGATATTTCAAGAGTCTTCTTAGTCATACTACATGACATGATGTCGTACTAGCTACTACATATTATGCTTCTGCAGAAGATATTAAGACAATGAGAATCTTCTTAGAATCGCATGAGATCGAATTTCTGCCTAAATGAAAGGCATATCCTAAAGTGCTTTTCCTATCATCAATGCTACCAACAAAGTCATTGTATTTGTATCACGTAAGTGTGTTTTCTTAAAAGTGTGTACCACAATCCATAATCAATTGTACCTTCAATATACCTTAAAAATATTTTTCCAAATTTCTAGTGAGAGTTGTTGAGATTGGATAGCAACGAAAGTATTCACCGTGCATGAAATCTTAGCATGGAGGAGGACAATGAAACTTATCTAAGTTGATGGGTTAATCTTTTTCTTAAAATTGCACTTTGGAAAAAGTACACTAAATGGGTTATATTTTAATCTTAACTTAATGAGTACTTTTTATAAAGTTAAAGTGAGAAATAATTTAAGTTGTGGTCTTTTCATCTTGACCATTGATCTCATAAGGTGTATGAGTATCAATCTTGTCCCTCCATCCTTTTGGAGATAGGGTTTCTCACTTTCTCATTGAGTAAAAAGGAGATCAACTTGGAGAGGGGTGCATTATGCACAAGAGTGAGGAAATTTTATGAAGATAGAAAGAGGATAATTGCTTGAGGGTTTGGAGAGAGAGTTTGCAGGGAGACAGAGGAGGATTATACACTGAGATTGACACACATATTGAACATTGCAGAGGTCTTTTCCTACAGATATGATTAGG
This sequence comes from Picea engelmannii, assembly GCA_009831015.1. Taxonomy (NCBI): domain Eukaryota; kingdom Viridiplantae; phylum Streptophyta; class Pinopsida; order Pinales; family Pinaceae; genus Picea; species Picea engelmannii. The sequence goes on along the minus strand of ML783039.1, from coordinate 44,605 downwards.
AGGATTTGCAGAAGGGGGCCATACATTTTTTGAGGAGGTTTTGTATTTGGCTAGGATGATTTTATTGTAAGAGATCTCTATATTTTCTTTCTCAATAATAATAAAATCCAAATCTGTTGCACTGTTTTTCCCTTTGGGGTTTTTTCAGGGACAAATTGTCCAAAAATTACTTGTGTATGTGATGTGATTTTTGTTATCTTTTACTGTTAAGTTCCTGGTTATTATTTTCTGTTGTGTATTATTTATTTGTGAAGAAAACCTGGCAGAATCAGTTAACAGAAAAATTAATTGATTTGGTGAACTGGGTTTGAAGAAAATTCACATGGTATCAGAGTAGGACCGTTGAAGAAGAAGCATTACATTCAAATCCGCAAAACAAAAGTTCATATCTACAAAACAAAAGTTCATATCTACAACAAATAAGTTTAGATATGCAACACAAATGTTCAGATCTGCAATAGATAAGTTCAGATCTGCAACACAAAAGTTCAAATCTACAAAACAAAAGTTCAAATATGCAACAAATAAGTTCAGATATGCAACACATAAGTTCATTTATGAAACAAATAAGTTCATATCTACAACACAAAAGTTCATATCTACAGCAGATAAGTTCATATCTGTAACACAAAAGTTCAAACCTACAACACAAAAGTTCATATCTGTAGCATAAAAGTGTATATCTGCAAAGGAAAACATAGATATGCATTAGTGGAGTTCAGATCTATAAAACAAAAGGGTATATTGAAGCACATAATCATTATCATAAATGGACATGTCCTTGAGAAAGGAGGATAAGCTTCAGGGTGCTCAAAACTTTGTTACCTCTAAGGAAAGAGTCACTATGGTTTTGAATGCCAATGATGTCCTTGACCATGTTAATAATAAGGCCGCAACTCCCATAGATGTACTTGCATTGGTAACTTGAAAGAGGGGTGAGGCTAAATCCAAGAGAATACTCCTTGATGGGGTAAAGGATCACATAATCCCTCAACTCACAGGGAAAAAATCCGCTAGGGAGATGTGGGATGCTTTGAATGACCTTTACCAGAGTAAAAATGAAAACAGGGTGATGGTGCTTAGGGAAAGACTGAGAAGTACCAATATGGCTAAAGGGGAAGGTGTGGTTCACAACCTTACTCAACTTACATAGATTAGGGATGAGCTAGGCATAGTAGGTGAGAAAATTGAAGAGTCTGAGTTGGTACGTGTGGCACATAATGACTTTTCGAAGTCATAGGATGTGTTTGTGCATGGAGTTGTAGCTCGGGAGAAACTCCCTTATTGAAATCGATTATGGGATGATTTTGGGCAGGAGGAGATTATACTTGGTTAGTCTGGAAGATCTTCATCTTAACCACAGATTGTGGATGAAGAAGGCTTGGCTCTTGTGAGCAAAGGCAAGGGAAAGAAGAAGAAAAAAAAGGGTGGAAAGAAGAACATTGACTTTTCAAAAGTAAAATATTTCCAGTGTCACAACATGGGACACTTTGCCTCATAGTTTCCAGAGAAGAAGAAGAAGAACCAACTGTAGATGGCAGCTTTAGTAGTAGTGGATGAGTTTGCCAAAAAATTCGACGAGGATTTATGCTTCATAGCTTGTATGTCTAATGCAGTAGTCTAAAACATGTGGTTTTTGGAAATCGAAGCATCTTGTCATATGACAAGGTGCAAGGAGTTTTTCACTAGGATACAAGAGGGAGGCATGAATCTAGTTATAGAGCTCGAAGATGACACGTGATACAAGGCGCAAGGTGTTGGTATAGTTTCATTTCAAAGGGAGTCAACTAAACCACTTTGGTTTGCTGAAGTACTATATGTTTTGGGGTTGAAAAAGAACCTCATCTCAGTTTCTACTCTTGAGGATAAAGGGTATGAAGTCAACTTCCGTAATGGAAGGGCATTCGTCAATCCAACAGGGTCAAGTGAGAAGATGGACATGATAATTTGGGTTCAAGAAGAGAAGGTGCACAAGTTTCAGTTTCATCCAGGGAGAGCATTAGTAAGTACAACCACATACATGGGAGAGTTGTGGCAAAAGAGGATGGCACACATACACTTTGGTGCGTTGGGGCACTTAAGACAGTGATCCAGGGGATCAAATTTTGCTAAAAAAATCAAAGTGTTCGAAATCGCTTCAAATCAAATGAGAGCGTAGGCCTCGTCGTTACAAACCCAACGCAACTCATTTGGGTTCAAACGGACATCAGAAGCGAGGGATATCACGTTCTGTTCAAATTTAGAAATAGGCAAAAAAAAAGGGGTGCTGACTGTACAGTCCGTACGGACGCTGACGTGGCAGTCCATACGACATGTGGCAGGTTGTACAACACGTGGCCCAATCAATGGCCACCACGTGTCACTTGTTTATTGGATTAAAATCTTTTCACTTGGTAGGAGTCGACCCTGTGACCTCCGGGCAGGGTAAAGCCTTGGGAAAGGTCACCCAACCGGCGCGCCCGCACATGTTACTTAACATATATATGCATTGTAATATATTTAAATTTGTAAAATTGTGTATTGGGGCATGAACCGGGACAGGGCTAAGCCCCGACCCATGGTTATATATTGTATTGCATACGACCGGTGCTACGGGTGGTTAGACCCACCGTAATATATGTTGTAACCATTTGAAATGTGCGTGGTTTGATATAAGATGTGACCAACGTGTATGCGCGCGGGTTTAACCTTACAATTTTGTAAACGGTTTGAAACTTTAGCCTTGTTGTGTATTGCATGTGGTCATGTGGTGACCATGTGCCCACGAGCCTTGGTAGTTAAAGGCCGACGCGTAACCGTTTGACAGTTTGGACTGGTTGTGCGGTTGCGCCCGGTGCCAAGTTTTTACGCTTTAACATGCATGTGGGCTAGGTTGAGCCAACAAGGGTGCGTTTTGTAGATGCAGAGACAACAAGCTTGAAGGGGGGACTTCCAGGTAGCCTATCTTCTTCAATTTTTGGCCAAACGAGGTGTTGAAAAAGCCTAGCTAGGGGTTTTTGGACGTTTTGAAGCCATTGGAGCAGTCTATTTGGAATTTTGAGCATTGTAAAGCACATTTTTAAGAACTTTGAGCAAACAATACAAATGATCCATTGGAAGCTGGACCAGGAGATGTAGCCCAAGAGAGGGGTGAACTAGTTTATCATTTGCTATGTTATGTGTTTTCTGTTCACTGATTTTGCTGTTGTTTATATGCATATTGAATGAGTAAATCCTATTAAATTTGTGTTGCAAAGTTGATCCATTTGAATTTTAACACATTAAATTTTAACTTGCAAATATTTTCAAGAATACAAGTCTTCTTCATTTTTAGATCAGACAGGCAACCACAGGGTTTCCTAAGTTGACAACAGAGAGGCATGACCTTTGTAATATTTGTGCAATGGGTAAGTATGCTTGGAGGCCATTTCCACCGAGTGAGTACAGGTCCAAGGGAGTATTGTACTTGATACATTCTAACATATGTGGTTCAATGTACATGGAATCAGTGAGTGGCTTCAAATAGTTTGTTCTATTCATTCATGACTACTCCATGAAAACTTGGATATACTTCCTGAAGGCTAAAGATGAAGTCTTCGATGGATTTCAAGAGTTCAAAGCTTTGGTTGAGAACCAAACTGGCAGGAATATTTAGGTGCTAAGATTTGACAATGGGGGTGAGTTTCTAGATTATTGTGCAGCAGCGGGGATCAAGAATGAACCTACCATTCCTTACAATCCTCAACAAAATAGAGCGTCCAAGAGAAAGAATAGGACCATAGTTGGAGTAACACAGGTGATGATACATGATCAGGGTTTTCCACTATTTTAATGGGAATATTCTAGTCACACGACTATTTATATTATGAACTGGAGTACCCAAACAATTTTGGGGAAGTTGACACCTGAGGACGTATCTAAAGGTACCAAACTAGATATGAGTCATCTTCGCATCTGGGGAAACATTTTTTACAGTCATGTCCCTTCGGAGAAGAGGAAAAAGCTAGAACCCACAACAGAAAAGGAGTTGCTTGTTGGATATAGTGAGGCTTCCAAATCCTATAGGATATTTGTGCCAACAAGAAGGAAGATCATAGTGTGTAGGGATGTATAGTTTGAGGAGGAGAATGCATTGAGGAGGTCTAAAGACTTGCAGGCATAACACCAACATGGATATTATTCAGGAGTCAAGCCTGAGAAGGCACAGATTCAGAGAAATGGATCATAGAGTCAAACATAGGGTACTGGTATAGGTATAGGTACAAGTGTTGAGAGGGATATTGTTGGAAAGGATCATCAGGAGAGATATGATGAGGATGAGGGGCAATGTGATGTAATTCCACAAGAGCATAATACTAGGCCAAGACCTAAGTGGTATAAGTCCACAGTTAGTGATTCCCGGTTGGAAGGATTTCCAAAGAGAGATTTCAGACGAAGTAAGCCACTAGAGAGACTTGGGTACATGGAGTTAATGACACAACTCATTGATGCAGAGCCTTCCACTTATGAGCAATATGCACAACATGGAGTGTGGTAGGAGGCCATGATGGGGGAATATGACTCCATTATGAAGAATGATGTATGGGAGGTGGTTCCTAGGCCAGAAGGAAAGAAGGTGGTTGGATCCAAGTGGATCTATAAGGTAAAGCATGTAGCAGATGGAAGCATGGACAAGTACACATATCGCTTTGTGGCCAAGGGGTTTTCATAGTGAGAGGGATTTGAATATGAGGATACTTTCTCCTTGGTGGAGAGGTATTCCTCGATCTGAGAAGACATATCGTTGACAACAGAAAAGGATTGGCACGTTCACTAGATGGACTTGAAGACTGCTTTCGTTAATGAAGTTGTTGAGGAAGAGGTATATGTTGAGCATCTAGAGGGATTTGAGGTAGGAAACAAAGAGACACATGTGTGTCTACTAAGGAGATCCTTGTATGGGATCAAGTATTCACCTAAGGCATGGTACTCGAGGATAGATAACTACTTGAGGGAGATGGGTTTCCAGTAGAGCGAGGCTGATTTGAGCCTGTATTTGCTTGCATGGGAGGTGCCTCTCATACTAGTGTTATATGTAGATGACCTATTTATGACAGGGGATGAACAATTGATAGTAGATTGCAAGGTCAACCTTGCAGTTGAGTTTGAGATGAAAGACCTTGGGTTGATGCATTACTTCCTTGGTCTAGAGGTTTGATAGCAGGATGGGAGCTTCTTCTTGGGAAAAAGGAAGTATACAGTGGAGATATTGCGTAGGTTCAAGATGAAAAATTGTAGGCCCACGTCCACATCTCTAGTAAAAAATTGGAGCAAGAATGATGCATCATATTTGTTAGCACTAGAAGTCACCTCTGGATTGCAGTAGAGGTAAGCCTAGTACCCATTAACATGTATGTCACAATGAATAAATTAAAGGTGGTCGAATGGGCGCAGACTCAAGAGAATATTTCTTTAACTCAGAAAACTAGGCCAGGCATGCACATGCAGGTGAGGTCTTGATTCAACTTCAGTCAGTGAGTTGTAGTAAAGGGTGAGTAGGGGGAAGAACTAGTGAGAAATGCAATGGTCTTCTATGGACATCCGGTCTTCCGGCAACCTAAGGAGGAAAAGCTCCGAGAACAAGATCCTCTTGGACTCGAAACTTCAAGAAACTAAAGAACACTTTAACAACACTGCAATCAAACATCCATTACAATACGGTAACAATAATCCATGCGAATCCTTTGGTCATGAAATCTTCAATATCATAAGCAAAATAAGATGGACACAGGAAGATGATTTTCATTAAACAAGAAGTCTCAAATCCAGTTACATAACCAGGGAACTAGAGGCTTTATTAAAACATTACGATCGAGAGCCTAGCTCAACCATCGACCCTAAAAAAAATCAAAATTGAGTATATATATACTCAGAACTGCTTACGCCCCCCCCCGGGACACGATCGGACCACTGCATTCAAAGATTTGCATCTTCATCTTCTTCGGTTAGATTGTGCATGGATTTCTCTTTCAGATGCAACCTTGGACAGTATGGGCTTTGCGGGAAAATATACTTTTAGGAGAAGTCTGGGTCGTCAGTCTGCTGCCATGGCCAGGGCTTCAATGCTTTCCATTTATGGGTGAAACAGGGTCTCAACCAACGCCCCCCAATTTCATTAACTACTTTCATTGGGATCGAGACAAAGCTTGACACCCATGAATGCTCCAGGTGGTGCCCCTGGCTTCTTCAAGTCGATCTCGGTGCCTCGGGACATGCTGATTTTCTTTTGCAATCAGAATGGGCGCTTTCGGGAATTTGACGCAACTCCTTTCCATTGCTCCATCTGACATGTGAACTCGGGCCAGGACCTGGCGCTTTACCAAAAGTGATTTTAGGACTTTACCTGTCGGGAGTCTCCACTCCACCTGATTCCAACATCCTGATGCCCGAACTTGCGAAATGGCCTTTCCGATCAATGATTGGTCTTGCTTCTAAATTGACTGCCATGATCATTTCCTTGAAAACATGAACCATTGGCTATGCAATGAGCGCTAGCCCCTCTTTCCAGACCTGCTTCCCTTGTGACCAAGCGCTGAGACTATGGGCCCAAATCTGAGGTGCTTCGCGATTTTGCACTGCACGAGACTTCCAACATGCTCCAATCACAAAAATCGATTCTCGAAACCATGAACTTGGTGATCTGGCACCAAGAACCCCTTTGGTTTGGACGACTTAGATTAATTCACCATGCCCTTCAGGTTTCGAGACTTCGGTCTTTGGATGAACCTTTATGACAAGAATCCCGAGCTCCTGATTTTTGATTCTTTGAAATTTCCCAGCATTAGATCAATGGCCCATGACCTTCTACGATCGGACGGTCCAGATCTGCTCTTCACGAATCGAGACTTCACGATATTTTCTACGCAATTTTAATAACATTCGAACTCCTGAGTCCCATGCTTGCTCGTTTTCTTGACTTGGGTCCAAAATGGGTCACTCGGAGTGCTGTGACCTGCGATGATGAAGACTTTGATGACTGGTTGGGGCTTGGGAAAACATAAGGATTAGTGGTGGAGGCCAAAGGGGTGAGTGCTCAAACAGAAAGGGAAAACAAAAAACGATTTTGCCGACTACAAAAGGGGGGGGATTAAAGACATGGCTAGTGAACGAGAGAAAAACAAGGCAAGAAAATAGACTCGGATGAACCGACACATGCCTACGGACCTTGACAAACTTATGTGATAACACGATTCAAAGATAGTAGACCCCACTATGTATCGTCATTTAATTAGATCACTCATGTATCTGGTCAATACTTGACCACATAAAATCTTTGTAGTAAACACTTTGTGTCAATTCATGGTGGACCCTCAAATATTACATTGGATAGATATGAAGCATGTGCTTCGATAACTCAGTGGTACAGTGGAGTACGAGTTGTTATATGAGCATAGTGGGGGAGTGAGATTGGCAAGATTTATAGATGTTGATTGGGAAGGATGTGTAGAGGACATAAAGAGTACTTCGGTTTGTTGTTTTATCATTGGATCAAGCATAATTTCTTGGTTCAGCAGGAAGAAAAAATCAATGGCATTAATCTCTACTGAGGCAAAGTACATGGCTTCTAGCTTGGCAGCATGTGAGGAACTATGGCTTAGGTAGATACTCTTGGGATTGTTGAGGCAAGAGATAGAAGCTACTATGATTCATTGTGACAATTACAGTTGGATCAAACTCTCTTAGAATCTGATGTTTCATGATCGTAGAAATCACATCGATATCATGTATCATTTCATTTAGGATTGTGTACCGAGAAGAGCCATGAGGCTTGATTACATACAGACTAATGATCAGATGGTACATATTTTCACCAAGGCACTGAACATACAGGAGTTTGAAAAGTTTAGGGATCAGATGGGGTTGAGACATACTCCCTTCCTCACTAAGAGGGAGTGTTGAGATTTGGTAGAAAGGAAGGTCTTCACCATGCATGGAATCCAAGCATGGAGGAGGAAAATGAAACTTATCCAAGTTGATGGGTTAATCTTTTTCTTAAAATTGTACTTAGGAAAAAGTACACTAAATGGGCAATGTTTTAAATGTTGACTTAATGAGTACTTTTTATAAAGTTAAAGTGAGAAATAATTTAAGTTGTGGTATTTTAATCCTGACCATTGATCTCATAAGGTGTATGGTTATTAATCTTGGCCCTCCATCCTTTTGGAGATAGGGTTTCTCACTTTCTCATTGAGTAAAAAGGAGATCAACTTGGAGAGGGGTGCATTATGCACAAGAGGGAGGCAATTTTCTGAAGAGAGAAAGAGGAGAATTGCTTGAGGTTTTGGAGAGAGAGTTTGCAGGGACACATACGAGGATTCTACACTGAGATTGGCACACATATTCAACATTGCATAGGTATTTTCCTACAAATATGATCAGGAGGATTTGTAGTAAAACTACCATTGATACGTAGTAAAACTACATAGCGAAACATTACCACACATCTTAAACATTGCAGAGGAATTTTGCTACAAATATGATCAGGAGGATTTGTAGAAGGGGGGCATACATTTGTTGAGGAGGTTTTGTATTTGGATAAGATGATTTTATTATATGATATATCTATATTTTCTTGCTCAATAATAATAAAATCCAAATTTGTTGCACTAGTTTTCCCTCCGAGGTTTTTCTAGGGACACATTGTCCAAAAATTGCTTATGTACATGTGATGTGATTGTTGTTATCTTTTACTATTAAGTTCATGGTTATCATTTTTTTTTGTGTATTATTTATTTGTGACGAAAACCTAGCAGAAATAGTTAACAAAAAAATCAATTGATTTAGTGAACTGGGTTTGAAGAAAATTCAGAAGAGTCCTTGGGAGACTCCATAAATATGGAAATGAAAATAAATGCATACATAACATTGGGTTTATTTACAGTAAGGTACATGAGGTCTCCTACAAGCCTCTTACACATTGTTGAATCAAATTCTTATTCATCATCCTGCTTGCTCAATTTTGTTCCTATTGCAATAGGTGTTTATCTTGGTTTGCATTTGTCCATCTTGAACCTCTTTAAGATATTTGTAGCATACTTTTTCTAAACATATGAAAATTCCTTCAGCATATTGCTTAACTTCAATTCTGAAAAATTACTTCATGAGACCAAGGTCTATCATCTCAAACTCTATTTTCATGGTATCTTTGAAATCATCTAACATCATATTAACAATATACATCATATCATCAACATAAATACAAACTATAATAATTTTACCTTGCTGTTCTGATTTGGTATAAAGAGTGGTCTCATTATTGCTCTTGTTGAACCCATTGCTGAGAAAATAAGAGTAAATTTGGTTGTACCAAAATCTTGGAGCTTTCTTCAATCCATACAAGGATTTCTTCAACATGTACACTATGTTCTCTTGGCCTTTTACTTCAAATTCTGGTTGTTAATCTACATACACCTCTTCTTCTAAATTTCCATTCAAAAAGGTTGACTTTACATCCAGTTGGTAAACTGGACATTTGTTATGGGATGTAATGGCTATCACAACTCTAATAGTATCCAGCCTTGCTACTGGAGCAAAGGTCTCACCATAGTCAATACCGGGTTTCTAAGCAAACCCTTTGGAAAATAGCCTTGCCTTATATTTCTCTACCTTGCCTTTCTCATTCAGTTTTTTCTTGTAAACCCACTAAACACCATTGTTATTTTTATCTACTTGGAGATCAACAAGATCTCATGTCTCATTCCCCTTTAAATAGCTTCAATCTCTTCATTCATGGCTTGTACCCAATGTTCTTCTTTCACTACCTCTTCAAAATAAGTAGATTGATAGGACAATAAGGAAAATTGAATTTGTTGATCCATTTCATCCAACTACTCATGGATTTCCCTTAAGATCCTTGTTTTCTGATTTCTCATGGAACCTACTAACTCATTGCTAGAAGAAGAACTATTTTCAATATGTTCTTGTCATTGCACATGTAAGCTTGGCAGTCTTGGTTGAGGTACTTGTTGTCCTAATATTTCCACATGTTCATCTATTTGGAGTAGTGGATTTGGGTTTTCCATTGTTTCATTTTCTTGACCACTCCTAGATTTTTCCTCCAAGAATTGTACATCTCCGCTCACCGCAAATTTAGGCTTTGGACCGTTCATTGTACCCAATGAAAATGCACTTTTGACTCATGTTGTCAAGTTTCCTTAGCTCTTATAGGACATGTTCATAGGATATACAACAAACAATTCTAAAGTGAGAGACATTTGACTCCATGCCACTGCACACTTCTTGAGGAACTTTATCTTTCAAACTTTTTGTTGGATATTTAATCAGTATGTAGATTGAACAAGCAACAACTTCAGCCCAAAAATCATTAGATATATTTTTATCTTTGATCATGCTCCTTGTCATTTTCATGATGGTTTGATTCTTTCTTATAGTCACTCCATTTTTTTGTGGAGTATCTCTAGTGGTGAACTACCTTTTAATTCCCCATTGTCTACAAAAACTTGCAAACTCCTTTGAGTCATACTCTCCCCCTCCATCTGACCTAAGTACTTAGACATATTTTCCACTTTGTTTTTCTACTACAACTTTAAATTTTTTGAAATTTGAGAATGTATCAGATTTGTATTTGAGGAAATATACCCAAAATTTCATGCTAAAATCATCAATGGAAGTTAGAAAATAAAAACTTCCACCAATAGACCAAGTTTGCATGGGTCAACATAGATATATGTGAACTAGTTCTAGATTCTCTATGGCTCTGTAGGAGGCTGTTGGAAAATTGTCTCTTTGATGTTTTCCAAGAATGAAACTTTCACAAGGGTTGGTTTGTTCATTCAATATAGGATGTCCCTTAACCATTGATTGTTTTTGCAAGAGACTAATACTCCTAAAAATAGGTTACCATACCTAAGATGCCACAACCAAGTATCATTTAGGCTTGAGACATTTTGTACATATGACTATGACATGTTTACATCTCAAACTCAACGAGAACATTATATTCTTCGTCATTTGAACGTTTGCAACAAGTCTTCTACTAGGTGGCTTATCTAAGACAATGCATGTGGAGTCCTTGAATATAAAATCATAACTATTTTCATTCAGTTTTCCTATACTTATAAGATTATGTCTAAGATTGGGTACATATAAGACATCAAGAATGTATTTCTTCTCTTTTTTCTTGGTTAATACTAACACAACACCTTCGCTTAAGGCCTTGACATGATACTCATCCCTTAAATTAATTTCAAAATAAATAGAACTATCAATGTTAGAAAAAAAATTCGTGTTACTTGTCATGTGATTATTGCAACAATTGGCCAACATGAAAGGAACACAAAAGGAATTGATAATCCTTGTTGTGATCTTTATTAGTGATTTGACATGAAAGGAACATTGTTTCAGATGTACATTCTTTAGTGTTGGAGATATTAGCTCAACCCTCTTTCAAATATGATTGTTTCTTTCTGCATTCACTTTCAAAGTGACCATATTTTCCACAATAGTAACATTGGACTTTAGATTTGTCTGTCCATCTTGTGCCTCTCCCCCTTTGAGAGTATTTAGGCCGATTTGATTGTTCTGACTATTTTGGTGTTTTTCTTCCTTCAACTTGATGACTTCCTCTCCCTCTGCCTCTTTGACCTCTGCCTCTATCACTACCACTAAATTTTTGAATCTTGAAGGAATGTTGCAAGGATTCCTCTTCCATGTTGATTTTCTATTCATGGGACAGAACAAAACCCGCCAATTCTTTGAATGTCAGTTTAGATAGATGTTTGGATTCTTCTATGTCAATGAAAACCATTTAAAACTTCTTAGCTAGACTTCTGAGAACTTTTTCAACAATTTTTTGATATTCGATCTTCTCTTCATGAATCTTGAGTTGATTCACAACTCCCACCATTGTAGTCATGAATTGGTTAATGTTCTCTTCCTCCTGTATCTTTAAGAATTCAAAGTCTCTCCTTAGGGTTTGAAGCTTCAAAATTTTCACTTTGTCATTACCTTGATATGCTAATTCCAGGATATCCCAGGCTTTCTTTGCACTAGATGCTCTTGTTAACTCTAGATCCAAAACTTGGCCTTATTCTCCATTTTCGTCAATTCTACAAGTTGATTTCTTTGGCTATTAGTCATGGCCTGCAAAGTTGATCGATCTGGATGTGTGACGCGAAATCCGCGACCCTCACGGTCCAATCCGCTCTCACCAGGACCTTCTTCCACACGGCCCGAAGAGTCCAAGACTCTTTCCACTCCCTCGTCGGAAGTTTCGTACCCACAGGTATCTCCTTCGGCGATCTCCCCTTAGCGAATCGGGAAATCGATGTTCGTGCTATCACGAACCCTGTGTGAACAGTTCACATGCAACTCAAAACCCCGAACCCCGATGGGTCAATGGGTCAACACTTCTTCTCGTCGGGGATTTCCCTATCGGGAAATCGACACTTGCGATGCCGCGATACACTTGCGCCTCAAACCTCTGAACCCCGAACCCTGATACAACGATACATGTACTCCACTAGATCTCGTGGTCCCACACTGCCACGTCACCTCGGGATTTCGCGGATCGCGGATCCATGATACAAGTTTTCCTTGGTGTCGAAAACCCCGAACGTCGAACCCCGATATACTGGGATTGCGTGCCACCTGTCCTTGCTCTGATCGACGGTTCCCGTGGATTCGGGAAATTGCGACTCGCGATTTCAACGAGCACGAAACTCTTGCCCATCAAACGCCGAACGCTGATGGACTTTGTTCCTTCCTGCACCTGCGGACTAACTCCCGCGCAGCTTCTCCTCGATCGGACGATCGACGGGGTTCTGCGATTTTGCTCCGCGAACCTTAACCATTGATTCTCCCCTTTGGGGACTCCTTTCGCTTCAAAGCTTCTTCCGTTCGAGCCACACCTATGTTCTTCCTCACGGAATTCACCAGGAACTATTCCTCCTGAGCTTTGTCAGTTCTGCCTCCCTCAGAGGCTTTACACACACTTCTCACACTTGGCCTCCAACAACTCTCAAAGTGCTGGATCTTTTCAGGTCCTGTGAAATCGTATCCACAGTAATCCCTGTCTTCCCGTGCTCAACCTCACAACTAAGACTTCAACTCCGGCCTGCACTTCTCCTGCACGGCTTCCTCGACCCAATTCAACTACTGGGTGAACAAGAATGAGAGCTTAACTGCTGAGCCCCCTCAATGCACTCTATGCAGAGGAATTCAACTGCACTCTATGCAGGAATCTCTTGGCTCAAACAGAGAAACAATTGAAACTCATTCTCTTCTATTACAGATTTCAGTAAACCTCATGAAGCTGAATCAAAGACTCTTTCCTATTAATTCAATTTGTACATGGGTATTCTCCACAGGTTCTTTGCTTTGCTCTTCTCTTCTATATGCTTCAATCCTTGTGCTTGCAAACTTCGCTCGACGTCCTCCAGACGGAGCTCCTTAGAATCCTCAACAGAATTCTGGTCCTTCAGAACTCACAGCAGAGTTATTTCCTCTGTGCACCTCTGTGCACACGCTCGATACCCTCTTGGTAGAGCTCCTACAGAACTCCTTAGAGGTTCTGTCCACAACAGTGCCTCAACTACACTGCCTTGACTATTGAGGTGTTTAGTAACCCCAAAAGTAATCCTTCTATAAGAGTTGTTGACTTCAGGGCTTGTGATCTCAGCACGTCCTTGTCTGACTCCTCCGAGTTCAGAAGTGCGTCCTCTGTGCACTGGTATTCAGAGTCTCAACACTCTGTCACACCCTCATGGCATGAAACCTCAAAGACCTCTCAAACCTGAAATCAAACACACTCCCTGCAATGGCACGATAACAACACACCCATATACAACATAAAATGAACACACACATAGACATGCATATAATGACAGAAAATGCAGGAAAAACTGCTCTGTATTAAAAATGGCCAATGCCTGTATAATTTACAAGGTGTTCCTCGAGCTCTCTCTCGTCTCTTCTCTTCTCTGCTCTCTATATGCAGATCTCTCCTAGCTCAACTCTCTCAAAATGAGATATCAAAATCTCTTTTACACTGAGGCTCAATCGAGCGCTCCCCCCCCAGGATTTACCTACCCTAATAAATTACAATCAATGGGTTGTCTAGTCCAGAATCGGATCTAGATCTCAGCCATACACATTAAAGGCCTATCTTATCTACAGCCTGCGCTAAAGCATGGCTCTTCTAGCTCACCAGCCTAAGACATTAAATTACATTCATTACAAATTCAAAATGAGGCTGCGCCTCCCTTTAGCTCTGAATGAGTGCGCGCTGACGTGGCTGGCTGGCTGCATGGAGAGATGCTCCTGCATCAATGTGAGAAGCCATTCTCCACTGGTTCCCAACATTCTTGAACTTGTAGGAAGGTTTTCATCCTTAGAGACCAGAACTCATAGTTCTTTCCAAAAATAATCGATCCCTATGTGTGTTTTCCCTAGATTACTTATTGAAGCAATTAAAAATCAATCAAGGAAAATGATTGAAGGCTATTTTTTATTTCTCCACTTTTTACCTTTGTCCCTTTCTTTTAATCTTCAATCACCTTTTTTTTATTTATCTCATTTAACTTGCATACATACCCTAAATGTATGCTTTTAATATAACAAAAGTTGATCATTTGAATATTCAAAAAGACTTTGAGGACACACAAAAAAACTTCAGTTTTTAAGTGAAACACCTTAAATATTTGTTTTTTTAGCACTATTTGACCCCAAATAAAATAGAAAATGTTTCCAAATTTAAAACAAAAACTGAAATTCACATGCTTATGGAAGCCACTAGGGTTTGTTCCTTTGAAACCCTTGACTTACTGAAACTTGGCTTTGAATCTTCCACTTTTTCTATAGATCTCTTAGGAACCTGCTATGATACCATCTTAATTTGATAATTTGATAAGAAGAGACAAATATGAGGAAAAACACACAAATACTAAATCAACTAATCACTCAACTAACTAATCTATGCATACTCTAGTAGGAAACATGAGAGATTATATATTTTAACAAACAAGGGGAACCAACTTAATTATTTGGATCCTTGTAAACTAAACCACCTAACTTTACATAAAACAACTAATCACTCAAGTAACTAATCTATGCATACTCTAGTAGGAAACATGAAAGATTACCACCTAACTTTAAATATTCATATTATGAGCTAGAAGGATATGAGAATACTTTGAATTATTTAACTAATTTTGGAATTCATGTACATATGCGTGCTTCCTAAATTTTCCCTTCCACTTCATGTGCTAAAAATGTGAGTTGACGTTTTTTCGGATATGAGAATACTTCAAATTATTTAACTAGTTTTGGAATTCATGTACATATGCTTGCTTCCTAAATTTTCCCTCCCACTTCATGTCCTCAAAATGTAAAGACTGAGTTGATGTTTTTTCACTGATTGGAAATGTGAGTTACTTTAAGTTGGTTTTTCATTGGTTGGAATAAGCACTAGTGTTTATATTCATTTTGTAGATTCTTAAATTTTCCGTTTTTCATTGGTTGGAATAAGCACTAGTGTTTATATTCATTTTGTAGATTCTTAAATTTTCCCTCCCACTTTATGTCTTCAAAATGTAAAGACTGAGTTGATGTTTTTTCATTGATTGGAAATGTGAGTTACTTTAAGTTGGTTTTTCACTAGTTGGAATAAGCACTAGTGTTTATATTCATTTTGTAGAATGAAATAACTTACATTGAGCAATACTGCATTCATGCATTGATAGGTGGCCGAATTATGCAATAAGTTGTCAAGATCTGCAATAATCAATCAATAATTATGTACAAAGTTTTTAAGAAGTGATAAAACAATCAAAGAGTAATTGCAACAATCACTCAATAATTATGTGCAAAGTTTCTTAGAGGTGATAAAGCAATAAAACAATAGTTATATGCAGGGCTTCTTACATGAAGCTATCCAAAGTAAATGTCCTCAAAAGGACCTAATATCGAAGGTAAACCCAAAAAGGAATAAAAAGCCACATCTAGTAGTCTTATAGCTGGTAGGTTTGTGGAAGGATTATATTAATCTTCCTCACAAACCAAGAAAGTGAACACTTCACAAACCAATAGAGTGAACATTATGGAGCTTTCAGTACATGATCATCAAAGTTTGATATCTTTGATAAAAGTGTTGCATTGATCGAGAGGCGACTGATAAAGAGTTCAAAATTTTTAAACAGAATTTATAATAATATAAAAATTATTATTCACTGTTTTCTATATTAAATTTCAATTTTTGTTTTTCTAATTTTCACCACAATTGAATTGAATTATATAAATTTAGGGCACTCAAATTATATAAATTTAACTACTCTAATCTAATCTATAAATCCAATAATTTCTAATTAAATTTCAAATAAAATTAAACAAATAATATTAAAAAATTATAGAAGTCCCATGACAGGATACAAAATGTCATATAATTTTTCTATACCTTCAGTCAATAAATTTATAAGAAGGAAGTTATTACAAGTTGAGTTACTAAAAGCACGTCCATAAGGACCATGATTGTGGTGTACAAGGGATATATCATCTTACTGTTTGGAGAAAATACCACTGTCACACAGAACTCACCAGCATCACAAATAGGAGGAAGCCGCAGAAACCCAAGTTGCAGAAAATGGCAAAACATATAGCTAATAGCATTCTCATTGGCATGGCCACCTTATTTATTGCATCTACAATACGATAAGTGAAGCTATATGTATCTACAATATAGCTTTATTACTACAATTATTACTTCGCCAAATTTGTTCTGGGCCTTGGTGCACCAATATAGTCGAAGAACCACCACCCGTTGAGGGAAAGGCAAGAGTAGCCTTCGCGCCTAGAACAGTTAATGAAAGAGGGAGGGAACTACCTGATATTCCTTAGTTAATGAAAGAGGATCCCGTCGACACCTTATAAATGCAAGAGGGATATCTGGTTCTACTTTTGGATAGCAGGAAAGCGAAACATGGAGGACATGGCAAAAGGGAAGCCATGGGGGTGGGAACATATAAGATAGCAGCCTCCGAGACAGGGCAACATATATTCACATTGAATACCTTGCAAGGAGAGCAGCTAGAATTGCCTGTCAATTCCCAGTCAAATTGTACTATTAAGCAACATGATTGAAAGGATGCAACATAGGACACTGAGTAGGCTCATGTCCCCAAGCTCTACATATATCGCACCAATTAGAGGTTTCTCTCTAGGGAAATGGGTTCGACATATCTATCCCTAATTCATAAATAAATTTCATTAGGCACATAATCATGTATCTATATAATAATTTTTTTTATTATGTCGAAAGGTGTATATCTATTGACAATGGGTACAATTAATGATCTTTTAACCTTATTTAACCTTAAACCTCTAATCTGATGGCTATGCATTGAAGATGCTGGTATATTCTTAGTCGTCCTCCAAAATCAATGGGTCAGATTTATTGTTCATAACTTTCTTGCATTTATCAAGGCATCTGTTAACATGTTTACTTTTTAACATTTACCTAATCACATTAAAAAATTACTGTAAGGATATGTAATTGCCACGTTTAAATGATTAAGTAGGATTAAACCATGGTATCTAAATAAATGCCCACGTTCTGATTCTGAACCGACCGTCTGATGCCCACACGTTCCATTTATCAACCTAATGTAGCCAAGTGTTTCATATTACCACAAACGTTTTATATCGGGGGCACGCGTTCTCAGCCGATACCTTTCGGCATGCTCAACCGCGAGTTAACGGCTATGCTAGTAGAAAATTAACATTTGTAAAATTCATTTAATATTGAAATTAAACATTTTTTTAGTTTTCAGTGCTTATTTTTTGAGTGCTTATTTTATATCAATTCATGATAATTCATTATGTTACATAGATTTTAAGTAAATACATTTTGAATAGTAATTTAACTATTACATGGTTAATGGTGCTCTTACATAAATAATAATAAAAAATAAAAAATAAAAAAAATCACACACTTACTATTACTATTAGTATGATAAGTTTTATAAATATTATCAATGATAAATACAATTTAATTTATTAATAATCAATGTATGATATTTATTTCAAAACACCATAAATGATAGTTATGATAGTTATAAGGTTTGGAAGCAACAACCAATGAGTTGGAAGGTATTGTATGTTTGGGTGACTTTTTCTACAAAACACTATAACTCTCTTATAGATAGGATACATATAAATTATATATATTTTTCATTCTTTAAACAAAAATAATCCAAAACCCTTTATGTATCTATCTTATCCTTAAATATTGTATAAATTTTGCATAACACTTCATAAGTCTATGATCCCTCAAGTTAATAACTTAAATGTGTTTCTTTAGGAATTCAATATGCCTAACTATTACATAAATTTTGCACAACACTTCACAAGTCTATGATCCCTCAAATTGATAACTTAAATATGTTTCTTTGAGAATTCAATAGCCCTTATTATTGAAATTATTTAGCTTTTCACTATAAATATCACTATGGTTATATTTTTTTCTATTTCATATAAAAATTTCATTGCAACCATATATCTATAAAATAAAAATGCTAAAAATACTATAGTGACTTATCATTTGTAATATTCATTTAATATTGATTTTTTTTTTAAATGTTTAATGTTCCTATTTTATATAAATGCATTATCATTGATTCTCTTACATAAACATTAAGTAAATGCATTATCAATGGTGATTTAATTATCATATTGTTAATGGTTTTCTTGCATAAACATTCATGCATTGATTAGGATGATAAGTTTTATAAATATTATTAGCAATGAGAGCATTTTAATGGTCATTTCATGATATTTATTCCAACACCCATAAGTAGGGTGATTCATAATATTTAGTGGATTGATATTTATGGTGCACTATAAATACCATATAGAACCACCACCCTTTGGTGTTTTTTTTTTTAGGGTGGATGGTCCACTACATATTTATGGATCACTAGAATTAGAGTCTTATAATATTTTTCTTATATTCTATATAACATTATAAATGAGTTCGCAAAGTTAGTATTTTCCGTTGTGCATAATTTTACTTGGTGCACCATGAATGATACATTCCTACATGCATTAGCAAAAAAAAAAGGAATATGGAAAAATAACACTTTAATGTTAAAATATTTGGTGTGGTAGTATAGCATGGGTACTACTCATGGTGCAACTTGTAAAAGCATTGTAATATGGTCAGAGGAAAAATAATACATTAGATGAAAAAACAGTAATAAAAAAACTAAAAGAAAACCAATTTAAATCATGATTTTAAAATAAATTAAGGGATAAGAATGCATTTACTTAGTCTATTCTTTTTCGAGGAAGCATGATTCTTGTATAAAGAAAAAATGAAAATTTAGTACCATTTGTAAAATTTCAAAATCAGTGCAAATTTATGATGGAAGTGAAGAAATTGAGAAATACAACTATCTAATATCATTTAATAATGGAATGTTCCTAAGAAAATAGTGGCATTGGTGCTTATATGGTTGGTATAACAAAATGAAAGTTACAAATGGATATTGGTATAATAATTTAACAAAAAAAAATCATGCTTTGGTGCACTTGATACCCTGATGCACTAGTGCATGTATTCGTACCTAGTGTATTCAACAGATACTTATTTCAATCTAAATTAGTGTATGTGTTTGTGTTTTTCACCATACACACACAATACTAGAAGTATTTTTTTGAAAACATCAATATTATACTACAAAATATTTAAGGATATCGCAATGCACCTAGACATCTATTATTATCAGTTACACTAGCCATAATTTTTTTGAAACCTATATTGTTGTGCATGTTTGTGTTATGCATTGGTTCTTGTTAATATGTATAATGCACCACAAGCTTCTTTGAAAAAATCAATATTTTATTACATAATATTTTATAATATCTCAATGCATGTGGAATGATTAAACACTAGTGCTATTTATTCTATGTGAAACATTGGCCATAATTTTTTTTTTTAAACTTATATTCATACATGTTTCTGTGTTACACATTGATTTTTGTTCATATATATATAATGTATTGAATAGATTTTTTGAAAAGAAAAAAAAAATTATGGACAAGGACAAGGTGTTTTTTTAAAAATGATTAATATTTTTTTTATTAAATATGTTAAATTATCTTGATGCTTGTGGTACATATGCACACCAAGGCATTGTATAAGTAAGTGTATGGATAGAGTTTAATTATACACAAAAGAAACATTCAATAAAACCTTCAAATATGCACCTCTATTAGAAACCTCAACCATAAATGGAGAAGGGATAAGTTGTTGAACCATGATAATTGGTGTTTTCTTTATAGTGCCTCCTCAAACAATGAAAATCCTTTGAATATTTTTTTACCTTCATTTAATAATGGAAAAGGGTTTTTCATTTGATTTTTCTTGTGCATTATCCATGACTACCCTATAAGCTTCCCAACACTCTCGTGAGCTTTAATTTAATTGTAAATAAATGCATTTTTTGATGCACATTATTTCCCATGATACTTGCACTTTGAATGGATTGATAAAATTATTTTTGTTAGTGTTTGATAGCTAACATTGTTTCAACAATATATAAACCTATAAACACATAGAGAAGTCATGATAAAATAGTAGAGAAGAAGAGAGTGAAATATGAAAATGAAAATGGGAGAATGAGGGAGAGAGTGGAAATATTTACCCTATAAAAAGAAAATTGATAGATTTCATTGCTTCAACTATATAAAAACCTACAAACACATAGATTAATGACAAGAAAATAGTAGAGAAGAATAGAGTGAAATCTAAAAATGAAAATGTGAGATTGAGGTCGAGAATTGAAAGATTTACCCTCTAAAAAGAAAATTTGTTTGGTTCTCAGCTCATTAGGAGATGAAAGGACATCTCCGTCATTGTTTTTGGCTACCTTGATGATGGATCGTTTCCTTGGAAGAAATATTGTTGATGTTTTGGGAAACATCGGGCATACATTCTCCTCGAGCATGTTCTCCATGCATTAGCATTGAGCAAACATTCTCCTCAGATGACCATATGACTTGGCTAAGGAGAATGGCCTAGGCATAGTCTCTATCATTGATCGTGTGACTTTACAAGGAATGACAGAGACTCGAGGTGCTATGTGGGAGACACATACATCAACTAGGTGCATGCCAAATAATATTACACCAACCATGCTCAAGGACAACCTTTCTATGAAAGAAGACATCCAAGAAGTACAAGAAGACCCATCTGACCATTAAAGAAGCCCCGAGAAGTAGTTGAAGACCCAAGAAGAGAAGTCGGCCTCCACAAGCAAAATATAGAAAACAATAAAGTGAAATTAAAGACCCGGAAAGAGAAGACAACCCCAGATAAAAAAAAGATAGGTGTTTGGACAAGTATAAATAGAGGCAGATTCATTTCATTCTAAAATACATAGCTCTTCTCTTCAAGTGCACACTGGACAATTGTTAGTTGCAGTGGTGAGATTTTCACTATCTCTTGGAGTCCTTGTTATCTTGGTGAATGCACCACACTTGGAGAGGCACTAGACTTGGAGAAGCTCTCTCTTGGTTGTATCTTGGTTATTCTATTGAGATTCTAGCTCTTGGAGGCAGTAGGCTTGGGGAGGAAATTATCTGTATGGTATTTTTATCTATTGATCGTGATGCATTCATAATATCTTGGAATGAATTATTCTATGAGAAAGGTTGTTTGGTTTCCGAGGATAAATTCTTATGCTCTTGTGTCTACTCTGCATGGTTAATATGTGTATATCTTTTTATTTATGCTCCAATAACCTCAGGCATATGGGAGTGCAAACAAAAAAAACTTTATAGGAGTGCATACCATCTTCTTGAGTTTCCAATTGAACATGATAAGTTCATATTCTAATAAGTGTTCTATTAATGTACCATGTTTTCATGGTAAAGATCTTGTATAGGCATATCTTTAAAACAAATGTTTTCTATATTATTGTACCATGTTTTCATGGTAAAGATCTTGTACATGCATATCTTTAAAACCAATGTTTTCTATATTATTGATTTGATCTTATAATAATATTTGATTTAGTGAATTTTCCAGCATATTTGCTATTAAAAAGATTAAAAAAAAAATAAGACAAATAAAAATATTTATTTATGTTTAAAAAATTTAAAATTGATATATATTTTGAAAAAAAAAATTTCATTTTTTAAAATAAAAAACTACATAATATTATTTAATATAATCTCCTATCCAAAGTGTATTTATCAAGACATTTTATAAAAAAATATAACAAGTTGACACACAACCATATTAAACAGTTGCCCTGAATATATGGCGACATTAATATCATCACATCATCTCTTATCTAGTCCCTGCCCTAACCTTGAATCAACAAGATATTTTTGGGGTGTAGGTGAGAAATTCGAAAGAACGTTTTATTTAAAAATGACAGAAAACTGCATGGTATCCAGTTGTTGTGTGTTTTCATCCCAAATTCATGCATACATTGGAGTGGGGATGCATACTTTTGGATTAGGTTTGGTGGAAGCATTATATTAATTCATCACAAACCCAGAGAGTGAACTTTATGCAGGTTTCAGTATAAACCAGTGAACTAGCACTCTCATTCGCATGGCCACCTTATTTGATGAAGAACAGAACCGTCGCCAAGATAACCCATTAAAGATGCGGAATCAAAGTGGTATTTATCGAGCATCAGTAGTATTATTCAGTAAGCCTATAATTTCATCTTTTATCATGTCTTACAGGGTTTTAACATTACTACAGATGGAATTTTGAAAAGATATTCCCAGGTAAAAATTAATGCCCAATTAGTTTAAGACGTCTTCCACATGACACAGATGACTAGTATACAACAATTTATTCCGTATATTCAAGATCTCATATGCAAATTATATATTTCTTTCAACGACCGCTGAACAACAATAATGGTACAAGAAAGTAAGTAAAAGGAATAAGCTAAAACAGGCCTTTTCAGTTTCTTCAACTTTTTTTACTAATATAAATAACAAATTCTTTCACCTTTCTTAACAGCTGATCAAAGACAAGCTGGCCTGAAGAGTCAACCCCACTGGAACTTGGATGGGATATTGTTGAAATATTATTGTAAAGTGATGATTTTTCATTTCCATTGTTAAAATTTACTAAAATTTTCATCAATCAAACCAATTACAAATATTTATAGAGTAACTCTTCTTACTCAAAGCACCTAAGCTGTTTTGTCCAAATTAACGATTATTTAATATATATATATATATATATATAATATTAATAATAAAAATAATAAAAATCTTACACTAGTAGTGTCCAACAAAAAACATTGTCATTTTCTGGTCCTTTCATTTTAATAACACAATATAATAGTGTATATCAATTCGTGCACTTTGAATATTCTGGTCTTTACTACTACCCTAACAAAGTTAAATTAGAATATCAGAATTAGTAAAAAAAAGAAATAAAGTATCTTATTCTTATGTGTATTTTAATAACACAATATAATAGTGTATATCAATTCGTGCACTTTGAATATTTTGGTCTTTACTACTACCCTAACAAAATTAAATTAGAATATCAGAATTAGTAAAAAAAGAAATAGAGTATCTTATTCCTATGTGTGTGCATCATACTGACATATTTAAATAAGGGAAGAAACAACATAAGTTAGAATATGAGAATTAGTACAAGAAAGAAATAGAGTATCTTATTCCTATGTGCATCATATTGGCATATTTAAAGAAGAGAAGAAACAGCATAAGTAGAAGGAATAAGATAAAACAAGGAGTTTCAGTTTCTTCAACTTTTCTTTCAACAACGACAACAAGTACCAATATAAATAACAAATTTTTCAATCTTTCTCAACAATTATCAACAACTATTCAAAGACAGGTTGGCCCGAAGAGTCAAACCCATTAGAACTTGGATATATAATATTAACAATAAAAATAATAAAAATCTTTTCTGATCCTTTCATTTTAATAACACAATATAATAGTGTATATCAATTGGTGCACTTTGAATTTTCTGATCCTTACTACTACCCTAACAAAATTAAATTAGAATATGAGAATTAGTACAAGAAAGAAATAGAGTATCTTAATCCTATGTGCATCATATTGACAAATTTAAAGAAGGGAAGAAACAACATAAGTAGAAGGAATAAGTTAAAACAAGCAGTTTCAGGTTCTTCAACTTTTCTTTCAACAATTGCAACAAGTACTAATATAAATAACAAATTCTTCCATCTTTCTCAATAATTGTTCAAAAACAAATTGGCCTGAAGAGTCAAGCCCACTGGAACGTGGATGGGATAGTCAAAATATTAATGCAGAGAGATGATTTTTCATTTCTATTGTTAAAATTTATTAAAATTTTCATCAACCAAACCAATTACAAATATTTATAGAGTAACTCTTCTTACTCAAAGCATTTATGTTGTTTTTCC